>JAMZAV010000497.1:102500-310812 GCA_024449915.1 Sweltsa coloradensis | reverse complement strand
ATCTTAAGGTGTGCAAATGTCCAATAGATCATTGTTTTGTTATATGTAATATAACGGAATAAACACATGAATGGAAGCCAACAGTGGCCAACTTTACTCTCTGGAAAGTATCCACATGGTGGCCGACAGTTCGCCATTTGTTCACCAACAGCTGGTGAAGTCACCATGAGTCTGCCAAGAAATAACTTTGTCCATCAAATGATCGTCGATAGTTATTGTTGACCTAAATGAAGCAAACATGTCGCCAATAAACAACCACTTGGGATACCTCGGCTTTGCCTTAGAGGGGTTTGTGTGATGTGAACATGGATATCTTAACACCTATAATTGGCTAGATTAGCAGTCATTGGTCCACTTCCGTAACAATAGGGAACTGTCCTTGGTTTCAAATATATCTTACACTTATTTACTAATTTTTAATATTCAATTTAATAAACATCGCAATTAAAATAAACTATAAAAAATAAAATCTGTGGATTCTATGCATGTTCAAAGTTCCTGGGTTTTGACTTCCCGCACAAAGACTTAAGTACGCGCTCTTTTGGTTGTGACGTCATCGTGAGGTGAGGAGGGGAAGCTGATTGGCAGAACTGTCTGCTCGCCGCCTCGGCAAACCTCGCGATGACGTCACGCCCACCTGCAATGGCGCATGGCCGTTTTCCGGCGCGAAGCCCGGTTTAAATTTTTCCTCGCTCACAGTTAGCGCTTATAAAAGCCGGACGCACAAAAAACTTTACTGGTCGGTATTTGAGGTTATTAGTAGGGACAAGTCGCGCTCACGCGCGGCTTGAAGCCGCTGCGCGGAGGGCGTGGAAAACCTCATACTCGGAATACCTCGTAGTTGGAAAACCTCGTTGCCGCGACAAACTCGCGAATCGGCCAGCGTTGGGCAGCGATACGGTAGTTTCCGGTTCACATTTGTCGTTATTTCCAAGATCTGGGACAACTTTGTTTTCCGGGACACTCTTGGTACGCCGCCGGATCCTGCCCTCCGCCCCGAAGTACCGCGAAAAAAAAATGGAAATCGGTTAATTTTTTACGCCATTTGTAAATTTTCGGGACGCCAAATTTTCCGGTACTATTTTTTTTGCTTTGTCCGCCCGGTTCCATAGAGCCCAAGATGGACCCGACTGGAAGAAAAATGTCCGAGCTACTAAATGCCTCCCAGTTGGGCAACTTTTAGGTACGTCAAAGTCCTCATCCGCGCGGTTCCGTAGAGTCTGAGATGGACCCGGTATGCAATAATTGCGTCTTTCGTCAAAATACGTGCCTCATCCGCACAGATCCACAGAGCCCGTGATGGACCGAATCGAACGATTACTGCGCCTTTCGTCAAAATCCGGGACAAAAGAAATTACCGGGACGCTTCTCCGGTACGAATAAATATGCGCCTCGACCACCCGGTTACGTAGAGCCCAAAATGGAACCGGCCGTACAATCATTGCGCCTTTCGTAAAAATCCGAAAAATATGTTTTTCCGGGACGCATTTCCGATACGTCTAAATCTTTCGCCTCGCCCGCGCGGTTCCGTAGATCCCGAGATGGACCGGATCGGAGGATTACTGGCCTTTCGTAAAAATCCGGGACAAAAGTTTTTCCGGGACGCCTTTTCGGTACGCCAAAATATTCGCCTCGTCCGTCCAGTTCCGTAGAGCCCGAGATGGACCCGGTCGTACAATTATTGCGAACAATGGTTTTCCGGGACGCATTTCCGGTACTTAAATCTTTGCCTCGCCCGCGCGGTTTTCTATAGCCTGAGATGGACCCGATCGGACGAAAATTACCCGAACTATCAAAAGAAAGAATGTTTTTTGGATTTTCCAAAAAATGGCCAACCATTTTAAAAGAAACAAAACTAATTTAGTATTAGGGCCTTCACCTCTGATGCGGCCCTCTGACGCCATTGGAATCGCTCCAAAAATTAAATAGCTTGAAGATATTGATGAAATGTCTTAATTTCTATTTCAAAACTACCTCCCCCCCTCCCCCCCCGCCCCACCTCACCCCCCACCAAACAGTGTCATTGCGGCGTCCAGTCAAAACAGTCCTCAAAATTCGGATTCGTACCAAAAAAGTTCATAAATTTCACTGAATAATCAAGGTTTAGATATTATGAAACTCGACTGCCCCCCCCAACCTCCTCCATCACCCCTCGCCACTTTGTCCTCTCGATTCCCTCGTTGTGTTCGTTGAGGCTAAACACACGTATTTCCCATAACAAAAAATTTGACTTTGCCCCTCTCCCCCCTCCCTTCCCAAAGACCGCTGCTGCCGAACCCTAAAGGAAGTCTGTCCCAAAATGTTGTCCATGTCGCCCCCATGGACACGCCTCTTTGGCATATTATAAAATGCAATTATCCTTCTGGTCGACGTCCTTTGATAACCTGGTTGTGTTCAGTGATGCAAAACCGCTGTATTTTTTTCAAGAAAAAAATCGCCTTGCCCTCCCCCCCCCCCCGCCACCCACTGCCCAACCCAAAAGGAAGTCGCTTGTACTAAACATTTAAATGGGCCCGATCGGATGTCATTTATATTTTGACTACTCAAAATCTACCATTTTTAGAAACATTTGACTTGTATTAAATGGAAAAGTCGAGCACGCATACCCTTTAATAATTGTAGATTTTGTCAATTTTGAAGTAATTGTAATTTATTTTCAATATTATTAACCTTTTCAGGAGTGGGTTTTTTAAAACATTTTTTTGCAGATTATTTAACTTGGCCTATAAAACTAGGAATGTACATTTAAGTTCTGAAGATGACTTCATTGACGGAGAGTTCGATATTCAAGTAAAAAAAAAATTGGGGGAAAATTTCAAAATTTCAAAATTTAAAAAAAAAATTGTTAGCAAAGTGCGCGGACGTAATATTACGGCCGTACTCTAAACTTCGGCAGACCTCGTTGAAAGTGCATATGTTGAGTTTTGTATTGATTGATTATTTGAAGTTGGTAGTACATTCTTAGCCCCTCCCCCCGTCTAGGCCTAGCCACTCATCTCGCCGTACACATAGCTTTTCACAACAAATTTAAATTACTATTTAATGTTATTAACACATGAACACAAAAGTATGTACACGAATGACGTACCCCAATCTGTAGCATGTAGGTTGATTAACATTAATTAAAATTAATTTCACAACAATGCAATATGAAATAAGTATTGGACCCACCGTGCCTCGAACCCACGCCGACCGCTTGATAAATCGGCATCTTGACCATTTGTCTAAACTGCTGTGTGGATTAGGAATGAGTAATAACTGTAGCCTATATACGCGCGTTGGAAATTGCATCACAGCGAATTAGAAAATAAGTTCATGAACATATTTTCTTGGCGCTTAGGATGTGAAAACGAAGGGTTAAAATGTTGTTTTCCGGAATCCTCCAACCCTTGACGTATTTTACAGGCGTGCTGTGATTGGAGGAAAAGAAATCACCAAGGACGCAAAACTGAACAAATCGGCCGAACTGTTAGTGCTTATGCATCCACTGTGCCTCCACATGTGTAAGACGCCACTTTATACGCACTTGTATGCAATGCTGCTATCGATACATTCCCTGCGCCACGTCATGAGCCACATGACGTCAATCCTCGGGAACAGTCCTTGTGATGCTCCACCCATCAGACCGGCCAAGCCAGGCCAAGCTATGCAACGATCCCAGTAACATCTCATGTCTCGCCCGTCCGAAGGTCGTGAGTCTCCGATCCGTTGCCTGATTATTTGAAAATTCAAGGTTCGGTTGTATTACCATTTTTGATTTTACATTTCCTTCTGATGAGTAAAAATCGCAAACCGATACCGTTTTCACGTTTTTCTTTCATTCTCGGCAATGGCAAATAAACAGTATAAATCTGAGGCTTAAAATGCATGGCCAAGAATAATCAAAGTTCAATTGCTGACGCTTCCTTGTTTTCTTGACGTTCGGATAAATCGGATAAAGCATGTAGGTGTTATAAATCGAAGATTTTTTTTTTAAACGAAAAAATCGTAAAATTGCGATTTTCATGAGAAATAATTTTTTTGATTGCTCTCAAAAAACGTGGCAGTTCTAAGTTAAGAGATTTCGAAGGTCTCCAGAAAATTTTATCGCAATTGGAGTATCGGTTTAGCCGGTATCGTGTTGGCAAACACTCAAAATTACAGAAAGAAAAAACAATCCTGATTTTTTCTTCAGTAAAGTGAAATGGAATCTTCGCTTCGCTCATCCAAAAACATCGTTGGTAAAAGTACGGTTTGTATAAGAAATATTACTACGATTGTACCCAAATTTATAGTATATCCAAGTTTGAATGTTTGGAAAGTCCCCTGTAAATTTCGTCAATATAGGTGTAGCTTTTTGTTCGGTAGAGAGAACACCAAGAATTACAAAGAAACTATATCGTCGTTGTAGGCGAAGCGTCTAGTAGGGGATACGTCCGCGTGAAAATAGCAACAGCGCGTCTCACCGATACCTCCAATAAAAACAGATTTTGAGAAGGTGATGTAGTTTTCCCGTTCAATTGTGTTCATATTATTGCTTGCTTCGCATCGTTGACGTAACGTATAAGATACCTCAGAATATATTTTGTCACTTACCTTTTTATAACGTATGGAGGCTGATTGCGGACCGAGACTGTAAACTTAAACCCGTTGAAGCCGCGCGCCATTTTCTTGATGAACAGGTTCACTGGTCTGGTTAGTTTCCCCTTCCTCCACGACGTGACAATCTTGGGCTCACTGGATCCTTCCTCGTCCAGCCACAGCCCGTGGGTGTAGATGTTGATGTCACTCAAGAAGCCGTCCTGGTAGGAATTGGCGATT
Source organism: Sweltsa coloradensis (assembly GCA_024449915.1). NCBI lineage: Eukaryota > Metazoa > Arthropoda > Insecta > Plecoptera > Chloroperlidae > Sweltsa > Sweltsa coloradensis. The sequence goes on along the minus strand of JAMZAV010000497.1, from coordinate 306,012 downwards.
ATTATCAGATTTACAAGACCTAGAAATAATTAACACGAGTGAAAAAGTGACTTGCCTCTTTCGTTTTATATTTTTTAAAGTAGCGTTACAGTAATTATGGTTCAGCTGACGAAGAGTATATTGGAATGTGCGGTCAGTTTATTCGCGCTTTTGTCAACGGAACTCAAGTAGGTACCAGACGTGTTCCCAATGCCCGCTTGTAATTCCAGAACTAAGTCGTTTGAAGAAGGCTGCTTAGAAATGTGAAATACCAACCTGACCCTAGGCTTGAACACACCAGCAAGTTGTACTCCAACAATCAGTTACTGGAATTAGACTGCCAAGTGATGGAGTCCATTGACAAAGCGCGCATACTCCGACCGCGTATTCCTTAATTCTACGTCAGGAAATCCATAGTTACTGTATATAAAAGAAAACATAAAACAAACAAACAGTAAAACAATAATAAAAACAAATAAAACATTAATATTGTACCAGGAAATGAAGCTTAGGATTGTCCGAGGGATCCTACAAAGGTCTTCGAACAGATGCTTCAGGAAGATGCACAAGAGACGATCCTATAGGTGGAACCAGATAAGCTGGCGGTCTTCAAGGTTAAGCGAGAGCACGCACGCCAACGTTGACAATTTACACACAACTGACATAAGGTAGGGCCTACCGTATTTGGTCATGTTATCGTGATATGTTATCACATATCAACATTTTATAAGAGCTGTGCATTAAGTAGTTCGTCCCACAGAGTCTGTATTTTAACGAAATAATGATTTTAAGTAATCACGATTACAAAAGGGGTTTTTGTCTGGTTGGTAATCGTGTTTCCAAAGTTCCCGCTGTTTTAATGCCAACCTGCCAGATGTGATGTCAATTTTTAAGAGCATCAAAATGTCATGATTTTTTTGTACACTTCACAAATACTTTTATTTTTGGGATTTATTGGGAAAACCCTTTGTTTTAAAAAAATAGTCGTTTTTTTTCTTCAAAAGCATTTTAAGAAACAGTTATTTTATTTATTTTTTTGCCGATCCTTTGGGGGCCATAGTGCGTGGGCGACAGTGCTGCATCCCTCGGCGCCCGCCCCTTATCTAAATAAAGTATACTTTAAGGGGTTGCAAAAAACTTTTTTTCATTGTGACAAAACTTTCCCTTAAGAAAAAATCATCATCATCAAAGAAGCAGAAACACTTAAAATATCCCCGAGATCTTCAAAAGGAATTCAACAAAAGTCAAAGTCGGTGTTCCCCATTTGATTTGAGTTGAGTTTTAAAAAAAACCTTTCGAACATCATGACGCCACTCAAAACTTGGAACCGCTCCTACTACCCAAATTTTTTAGTATAACATAATTTCTATAACTGTTTTTTAAGTGCATTTGAAAGTTTTTTGAATTGACCATATTTTATTCATTCATATTGGTAAATAAAAACATTAAAAAATAACGAAAACAATAATCTCACCATAAGGTATTCATACAAAGTTTCAAAAAAACGTTCCAAAATTAACAACTTTTTAAAATAACTGCTTTACTATTGTGTAATGTAAAATAAAGTAAAAACATGTTCAATTTCTTTAAAAATAAGCAACCCAAGAAGAAAGGGGAAAAACAAAACCTCTTAAAAGGGGGGGTCCAGGGGACCCAATTTAAAAATTTTTCCTAAATTTAGTTAACGAAACATCGGAATAGTTTTAAATTATGACTCTGAATTCCCAAAAACTATTTTTGATTTTTTTTTTCGGTTAAAGGGGGTTTACCCCAATAAGCCGATTTTAGTAAAATTTTTTGGGACATAACACGGCAAAAACTTTTGTTCATAATGTTTGTGTTAGAAGGAAATTTTTGTTTCTTTTTTAAACACATACCCTTTGCAAAAAAGTATTGTTGGAATTTGGTTTTTGTTAAATTTGCCGGTATGTTTTTTTTCTTCCCCCGGAAAACACTAACTTTGTACCGGCGAGGGAAAAAAAATGTCCCCGTGAAAAGATTTTAAACGGAACCCCAAATTCCAACATTAGATTTTAACCCAGGAGTATGTGAAAAAAATAGAAACAAAAATTTTTGCCTTCAAAACAAAAATTATGGCAAAAAAGCTGGGGGCCGTGAAATTACGTAAAAAAATTTCACTATAATCGCTATATTGGGCGTCCCGCTCATCCGAAAAAATAAATCAAAAATATTTTTGGTAATGTCAATGATCAAAATTGATAAACTAGTCCGATGTTTCGTTAACTAATATTTGGGAAAAATTTTAAAAAATAAAAAAAAATCTTTTTCTGATGAAAAAAAACTTATAAAACTAAGAGATTAAAATTTATGCGGAGACTTTTATGTCTTACATAAAAAAGGGGGAAAACCCCCAAAGTCGTTTTTTAAAACGATGAGTGAAACATGTTATAGTACCCGGGTATCATTCCCCATACTGGGCTAGACCCCGCCTTAGGTACTTTTAAAATTTTTTTTTTTCTTTTTCAAGGGTAACACTTGGCTCACACCTGTTTAAAAATCGACTTTGGGTTTTTTCCTATTTTAAATTTGAACATTCCTTTGGGGAATCGTTTTCAAAACGTTTTTAAGTGAAAACTTTTTAAAAATTTTCCAAGTAAAAAAAAAACACCTAATTTTTTTTTCACATTTTACTCCCTCAAAAAATATGTAGTGAAAAAAAATATAAAAAATTTTCAAAACTACGGGAATCAAAACCCCAAAACCCCCCGTCCCGGTAGGTCTAGCTTACCCTAGCATGGCAGACATGTAACTTCGCCCCCGCTGTGTACTAAAAAATGGTATCGATTTTTAAAAAATCGGGATTAAATCGAATGGTCTAGCTTTTTTTGTTAACATTCTCAAAAAACTCGTCCCGGGGATGTCTGTTTAAAATTTCGCGCAATCTGTTCAGCGGTTCGGCTGTTTTCGACGTCAGACAACAAAATCACAGAATGAGAGCCTTTTGAGTTAATGGAAACCAGTCGCTCCGCCCCTCGTTTAATAAAAAAAAACCACAAAAAAATTCACATTAGGAAAAAAATGCAAATATTAAAAAATAAAAAAAAAAATAAATTACAAAGCCACCAATTTTGTTGACTAAAATCATATTCAATTTAACATTCACTTCAAGTTATTCAAAACCTTTTTTTTCCGACTATTGCCGTAATAGAAAAATTAGTAAAATTTTTTTGAAGAAAAAATTTTTTAAAATTGGATTTTTGTTTGTTTTTGGTTGTATTTATAATGCGCGCATTTGTAAAATTTCGATATCGATATGCTTTTCGATTATCGTTTTATGTACTGAACATGAGCGCCCCTGGTGGCGTGAAAAAAGTGGTTTTCCCTGGGAATTGCGTCGTGGTGGTCTGTTCTTCCCCCAATGTATGTTCACCCAAATGGGTTTTAAAGTGTCCAAGATAAACACTGGGGGGCGGGGAAAAAGGGATGAAAATCCCTCAAGTATATTTTAAATGTCTTGAGGCATTTTTTTTTTTTTCCCGAGGCGAAAAAGTGGCCTGGGCCCTAGGCCCTAGCCTAGGGTAAAAGGGGCGTGGTCGGTGGGGCCGACCGCCCAAATTTTTTGGGGCATTTGGGCCCTAAGGCTAGCGTCCTGTTCAAGGCCTAGACAAAAACCTTGTGTCTTTGGATTTTATATTTATTGTTTTCTAGGCCTAGCCAAGTCGTCCTATCCAATGGGGGGTTTTATTGGGAAAAAAGTCAGTGATTTTTAAACCCTCAGCTGGAGATTTTCAATCTTTTGCAGAACCCCTAGATGATTTTTTTTCAAGGCCAATGAAGTTACCCTGAGGATAAAAAAAAGCTCATTTTCGTAACTCCAGGGGCTAAGGTATGCAAACATTAAAAGTCAATTTTTAAGCCCGGCAAACCAACCCCAAGGCAAGTCTTACCCTGCATTAGTAAAATGCATTGAAGTAAACATTAGCTCCGGCAAAGTCAGTTATTGGGAGTGTTCAAATTTGGAAAATAACCAAAAATGGGGGGTTGAGTCTCGACAATACATAGTCGAACAAAAAAGCTGGGGGTTTACTTGCGTTTTCGGGTTCTACCTAACCCGCGCATTACTGATCGTTTTGTTTTTTGGGTAAAAAAGAGTGAAAAACTCAACGGCAGCTACAAAAACTGTGAGGTTTTGGTTATTTTTTGTAAAGCTTGTAAAATTGCTGGGCGGATTAGAATTTAGAAATAAATCCGCCAAATTATCATCCAAGTGGGTATGGTCAGGAAGTAAAGAAAATGTAAAAAGTTCAGGGTGGACGAACCATAGGGAAAAACCAAAACCCGGGTTTCCCAGAAGCGACCCACTCCAAGGAGTCCAAGTCCAAGGTAGGGTCAGTATAGTCCAACCATCCGTAAGGGCCCACTCTAAATGTAAAAGATTTTGGACTTTCCTTTCCCGATGAAAATGTCCGGAAAAAGGAGGGGAAATGTTACACTGTCAAAATGGGCATACATCCCGTATGTGCCGTGGCGAAGAAAGGTAAAAGAACGTCTGGATAAAACGGGTACCCAAAAGCCAACTTTCGGGTAGCTGAGATATGATAGTGAAACGTTTGCGCTATAAAAAATGTGACCATTGTGTCAAGTCAAAATATGTCATCCCGGTAAAGTAAAAAATATTTGTCAACATTGTGTCAAGTCAAAATATGTTGATGCCGGTAAAGTCAATAGTGTCGTCAGGTAAAGTCAAAAAAGTGTTAACGCGTGTCAATAAATAGCAAAAACGTCAGGGAAAAGAAAAAAATAGTGTCAATGTTGTATCAAGCAAAATAGTTTTAAAAACCATACCACACGACAAATTGTCAATGTTGTGTCGATAAACAGCAATTTTCCAAAAAGGCAAACTAATGCCCCACTGTTGATCAAAAAAATTTGATAATGTTTTTTAAAATGTGATTGGCAAGTAAGGGTGACCTTTGATAGTCCCAGTGTCAATTAATAATCGGGTTTTGTCAAAATGGGGTTTATAGCGGTTCAGCTAAAATCAAAATTTTTCAAAAGTAAAGTTTTAAGGGGAAAGTTTTTCCCCATTCCCCTTTCGGAAAGACTGATTTGAAGCGAAATTAGTAGTAGGTGAAAACCTAAAAAAACTATGGTGAAATGAGGGTCTGTAGAAAAAATACAAAAAAATTTAAATCAGGTCATAGTTTACCCCCCGATAGTTGCGGATGTACAAATTTTTCAAACCCTTGATGGGGAATCATGGCTAAATTTTTTATAACCCTGTTTGGGGGAAACTCTGTCAAACATTCCTAACCAGTTTAAATTCCCCAAAAGTCATGATTTTTTTGGATGTTAGTCAAAATTCAGGAAAAATTTCCCAATGTTTTCAAGGGAAAATGAGATTTAGCCATCAAAGAGTTTGAAGCTGTATTTTTCTGAAGATCCCCTTCAAATTTTCCATAAGGCTTAAATGTACCTTACCACTTAAGGAAAAAAGTCACTGATGAAATTTTAAGGTTTTGTAAGAAACCCGGAACCCTTAAAAACCTTCAACGTAGGGCCAATGGGCTCTCCTTTTGTCATTGTCCCGAAAAAAAAAATCTATAAAAATACCTTGTGTGTCGACTATAAGGGGAACTGTTAACAATTGTAGAAGGACCTACCCCCACCCCAAAATGATGATTCCTTGCCTCACTGGCAAAGGGAAAAGGGGTTTACGTGGGTAGATCTATCTAAGCTTTCCTCAAGTGAGAATTTTTTGTAGGGGCCAGCACATCCCCAACGGAAAAAACCATTTAGGGTTTTACCACCAGGTTTACCCTTTGGGGAACCAGGGCCCTGCTTTTTTTCAGCAGAATCGAAGGGGGAAAAGCTTCCCAAGTCCTTATCACCTAATTGTTGTTTTGGGGGGAAACGGGGGGAAAAGGCAAGAGGACCTATTGCAGCCCCAAAGAAAAAAGTTGGGCAATCAATCAATTTGCCAAAAGAAACTTTTAAACCAGTAGAAACCTGGGGGCACGAGACCAACCGGTATACCCAACCCCAGACAAGGTTAAGCTAAAACTCAGGCCCCAACCCAACAATGTTTAAAAGCTGCAGCACCGGACATTAAACTAAACAGATTTTTGGGGAAAAAAACCGTTTCCAAACTCAAACCGCTTGAAGGGGTTCAGAAAAGGGGGCAGATTTGGGAGTGGTCCCAGGATTTTGGGGCTTTTTAAATTTGTAAAAAAGCTGTTGTTTAGAACCAGGGGCGGGGGCATATGATCCTCAAAAACCCATGGTGGGGGCGAGTGACCTTCCTTACGGAGGGTGCAGCCTAAAGCCATTGTGGATGGGAAAGGGTCCAGTAATTTTGCGTCATCAACCCCAAAACCATGGGACAAGGAAGCCGAGAGAAGGAGGGTTTAGCCAATTTCGAAAAGGTTTTCACAAATAATTTCGGGGCGTAAAATTTTTACTCGAAAAGTCACCACCCCTTAAGGCAAAGGCAGAAGAAGGGAAACCAAAAACCCCGCCGCCCACGGGCCCGAGGGGGGCAACAAGTCCTTTAAAAGGTAAATTGATAAGGAAGGGTAAGGAAAAAAACGCTGACGCTATGTCACTTTACCTTTTTCAAAGTGATGGAGTAGAGACCCACAATAGCACTTTTGTACAGTGAAGACCCTTAAAGGGAACGTTGCCCACCTTTCATTTTCGCCCAAACAAGAAGCAAAGCACCGAGTTATCATACCTTACCGGTATTAACCCTTTAGCAACAAGGTTTGGGGCCCAAACCCGTTGAAACCCGACTTAAACCCTATTTATTGAGGAACGACGCCTTAAAGGAAACGGTGTTTATGGGGGGAAAGGGTAAATTCCTGTCAAATTTCGTGATCATGAACTCATTACACCGAAAACCACCCGGGAAGTTCGAAAAAAAATGCTGGCGAGAAGCATGTGTGGTGGCCCGGGGGTTTAACCAGAATTTAAAAAAAGGGTCAGTTGGGAAGCCCCCTGTTAGGTCCACAAAACTCTATTTTCCCAAATAAATTGGGCCCAAAACCCCAAACATGGCAAGAACCAAGGGTTTTGAAAAAAAAAACAAAAATTTTACCCTTTTTTAGTAATAGTACTCAAAATGGATGGAAGTCTGGAAAAAAAAAATCTACCCCGCATCTCAAAGTATTAGTAAGATCAGAAGGGGAATTTCAACCTTTGGTTTCCCGAGACCATTGTCACGACAATGGCCCCCCATTCACTTTAAAAGAGTTTTAAAGATTTTTGCAATCGAATGGGATCAAACCTTTTGGGATAGTCCCCTTACCACCCAGTTCAAAAGTGCTGGCAGAACGAGGGGTGCAGACACTTAAAAAATCCCAAACAATTTTTTCAATATGAGAAATTGGAACAAAATAGTGGTCTGCGTCCAAAATAGAATTGAAATTTCCTATTCAGTTTTTAGGAACCACCCAAAGTCACACAAAAATTTTCTCCAGTAATATTTGTTAAAGTTTAAACCCCCAACCAAGTTGGAAAAGCCAACCCAATTTTAAGTATTGTATTGCAAAAGTAGTCTATGGTAAGAACCAGGTAAAGCTCTCATAAAAAGTATAAGGCTTACAGAATTTTAGGACGGAGAGCAAAAGCTAGACAATCAGTAGGACCTACTAGGGAAAAAAGGGGAAAAAAAAGGGTCGTAGGCGAGGTGAAAAAAGAGAATTGTGCTGTGACATCCTATTTGGGTCGTGATAGAATCGTTGGTACTGCAGATCACTTGAAACGCCTTTCCAAAGGGTGGAGAGGCCTAAGATTAAATCCGCAAACCCACCCGTCTATTAGCAACCTGTTCAGAAATTGGGAGGTCCCCTTAGAAAGAATGGTTCCCCTGGTGTTCCATGGACACTCCAGTACCCCCGTTCCAAACAAAACGCCACCAACAGTGGTACGAAGGCCAAATCCAGTAGCCCAACCCAAAAGCACCCTGGTGCGAAGGTCCAGTCGGGAAACCCCAAAGTTCCTCAAAAATTGGATTTTTTAAACTTAAAATACTATGTTCTATTTGTAATTGCTTCACTCATCTTGATATGTGAACATTTTCATTAATCTAAAAATTTTTGTTCTTTATACGTGTAAATTTTAAATGATAGTAATAATATTTGATTTTTAAAAAAAAGGGAAAATGTTTTTGTATTGTTTGGATTGTAGGTTTATAAGCCGCATTCTGTATCTTGATACGATATCTTCATTTTCGATTTTTTACTGAACATGTGCGTCCGGTGGCGTGAATAAATGGGTTTCTTTGGGGTTGGTCGTGGTGGCTGTTTTTTCTCCCAAGTCATTATCATCCAAAGGATTTAAAATAGTCCAAGATTAAAAATCAGTTTTTTTCAATTTTGCATTTTTAGATTTAACCCCAAAAGCCCCAGAAAAAATAAAAATTTTTCCCCCAGACATCACACGACTTTAGATTTTTGGACAAATGTCCAAGGGGGCGATTTTTCGTGTGAGTATTTTTCATCCTTTTTCGCTACATTAATTTTTTGATTAAAATGTAGGGTATAAAAAAAATCGGGAAAATTTTTATAGACCCCAAATACCCCCATTTAAAAAATCTAGTCTTGAGCCACAAACGTATTTTAATAAAGAAAAACAAAAAAACAATTAAAAAACTCAGAAAGTTTTTCATTGAAAAAAAGGTTTGCCAATTTTCAAGCAAAGATAATCCCCCTTTGGATAACAACTGAACCAATAGGGAACAAATGGTTTCTGGGCATTTTTAACCAAATTATATGCAACCAAAATAATAATTTTTTTTTTAAATCAATTCACTGTCGACTGACTGGCTTCACGTGTTTTTGTTTTTTATATCTAGATAAATAATCAAAAATAGTTGTTGATTCTATAGCCCTGAACTTAAGATTTCTTCTTTTTCAACCTAATCGAGTCTACTATTATTGGATAGTGTAGTATCCTGCTCGACAACCACGATACATGCCTTACTATAGGGTTTTAATGCTGGCATAAAATACAAATGCCACATCGCTACTTTCCGTGTCACAGTGCAAATGTGGCGGATACTTGGATGGGTTGGTCGCCCCTATAGATCTATATTGCATCAACACCACTCTCGCTCTACGCGTAAAGTTCATTGACATTCACACTACATTACAATATTACACTGCTTAGGTTATTAGTTACTACGTTCAGAATTAAAATTTCCGCTTAAATACTTATTTCTGATTGTATGTAAATAATAACCAATTACCTACGGGAGTGATTTCCCGACTAACCAAATCGAAACTGCTTAGGTTTATTCAGAATTTTTATATAATGCGTTGAACATTGATTGACATAGTTGATTATTGAAGTATTGCATTCAGTATAAACATAATACTAATTTTTTCGTGGGAAATCCTCGAGGTGGGCACTGCATTCCCCTGTATTCAGGTATATTGGAATTAGGACAATTAAAGGACTAAATCCCCTGGCAGTCTCATTTACGACTCGAGGAAAACCTCCGGAAAAAAACTTCAGTCAGCTTTCCGTCTCGACGGGATTTGAACTCTCCGAATCACCAGTCTGTGTCGCCCCGCTTTAAGCGCTCGAGCAGCACTGACATTAAATTGCTTTTAACAATCTAAGTACTTTGAATAATGGTGATAGTTCACAAATAAATCTAATAAATTACATACGTTTCACCACATTTCACTCAAAGTCGACGCATTTATTAAGAAATGAGAGTACGGTACTGCACTGTCTGGGTGTTTTGTGGAAAACACGTCCACCAGCCAAGCTAGATATAATAAATACTTGTGTGAACATATACCTTGCGACTTCGCAACTGATAGAAACTCCTTGATTTTCCAAACGGACGCGTCTGTCATGATGACGACCTTGGAGAGAGACTGGTTTCCAAGCAGGAACCCCGTCTTGGTAACATCTGTGATCAGGACGACATAACTCGAGCACTTTCCTTCTTGTGGCACCATCAGTCTCCCTGCAAGATACACGTTACTCAACACACAACACATCAACACACAATCACATTCATTCATTCAGTCGGATAGATGCAAAACTCCTGAAATTGTTAAGGAACTGAGTAAAACTGTTTTTTTTTTCCCCACCATGGAGGTGGTAAAATTGAATAATTTTAATAATATCAAGATTAATATAAGAAATCATGTAAGCTAGCACCCATGAATCTAATCTTATTAGTTAATCTCATTAATTAATCTTACTTAGTCTCTATAGTTTGTAGTTCACGACCTCGAGCCATCACGCCTAAACAAATTAAGGTCGTAGGCTGATTACTGGCATAAATAGAGTGGGTAGGCTGTTGTGGATATGACGCGTTTTGAAGTGAATGATTCACCGATAAGGAGATTTTAAAAAAGGCGACTTTTGACTGGCTTTTACTACTGAATAAAGACAATTTTGTTGAAATATATTATTTGAGATACATGCGTCGCGAAAAGACAAAGAAAAATGGTTTATAGGGCTCATTCTGAAAAAAAAAACGGATAAGGCGAGTTTATGGAGTTTTGCCTCTATAAGAATAATTAATTCTCTTGTCTTAGTATAGCGTTACCTTCTGCCTCACTGTCTTCAGCGATTTTTCCATTTATATAATTTTCTGGGTAGTGTTTTAAAACGCTTCTCATAAATGATTGTTTCTTTTCGTAATACTCATCGTAGAGAATGATACTCACGCACTCGGTCAGATATGTTTTCGCCACGTTGTTTAACAATTCCAAATTTCGCGTTGATGTCTGATCATTTGCATGTCGATTGAAAACGAAAGTATTTATTTTTTGAACCAGTAGCGTGCCGGGGAGGGGGAGGGGTCGCGAGTTGTATAGCTGTGGGGTTTTGGGGCAACCGGACGGCGGGAGTTGATCCCCTTGTTTCCTGGCTGCAGCTGCGCGAACCCCCCCTGGGCAGGTGCAGCTGTCGTCTTCTTCGACTCGGCGAGACTCGAGTTGATCTTGAAGGTCGTGCCAAGGTGACTGCGGAGAGTGCTGGAGAGAATTACATTGCTCATCGTCGACGACTCGTGTTTCACAGATGTTTGCCCATTCACTAGTTGAGAAAGAAGGATTGCTATGCACACTTGATGTGGAACCAAAAGCTTCATTGTCGATATTAAATGTTCTCGAAAATAAAGTAATCAGGACAATAAGTATTTATCCTAGGTATTTTCTAATCTTACAACTGAATTTACAGAAAAAGACTAAGACAAGTAGAAACCGAATCCTTGGCGATTGAGAACCCACTGTCGAGTGGTTAGCACACGAAACTGAACTTTTATAAGGGAGGCAGACAGCGATTCATATGAAGCTGTCTTCACACGCGCTGGTGAATGATGAGGCACATCCAATCCACTAAGAACTCCATACGTAGGTCTAAGTAAATCGTGTTTGTCATTCAGATTACAAAGTAAAATGATTTAGTGTTTCCTCGTTGAATGATTTCCCAGCAATAAGTGCTTGAAATTCTTGTGATTGTGTACAACTATCAAGACTTCCAAGAAATATGTGTGAATACAGCGGGACAGGTAAAGACAAGGATTTGTTACGAGTTGTTGCATATTTAATAGTTACGTGATAGCCCGAATCAGTTTCCAAGATTAATAAATATTATATTGAAAGAAAATACAAGATATGTGGAAATACGAGAAATCAAATCCATAGCAATCAAAAACGATATTTGTCAGTTCTAGGAAGCTAGTTTTGTTCGAGAAATTGTTCACTTCAACCGGAGGAATGAATTATAGACAAGATTCGTCGTTCTATTTTCTGAACATTTCAAATCAAAGGAAAGTGTTAGAAATGTTTCCAGCCTCGTAATCGATATCGTCGTCATATCGACATATCTTATTGATCATGCGTGCACGCAAAACCCAGGAGGAACGTTCTGTAGTGCGCAAGTCACATTGTTGAGAAGGCAGTGAATCATAGCTGTTTATAAAACATTGGCTCTGCAAAAATAAATTTTTAAAATGTTTTTTTAATGTTTTAAACATTGGAAATCCACATGGATTTAACACATATGGATTGATTCAGACTGGAGCGTTCCATTTATTAGTAAGTAAGTTCTCATTTGTATGTGAAATATTTATGTTTTTTATAAAGTACATTTGGTATAAATTTTTATTTGTACGGGCATTTATCCATTGCTAGGTTTACAAGTGAGTTAATTTTTTTCTATTGATTCTTGGACAAGCATTTCCACTCAACATTGGATTTTTTGACAGTTATAAGTTTATCATGGCAGCAGCTTAATGCAATTTGTATGAAAATGTTTAAGAAAAATGACAATAGATGTATAATTCGATTTTGAATTCGTAAATATTCAACATTTCTCGAAGGTATTTATGGAAGGAGAACTTTTGGGAAATTATTTGACAAGCTCAGAAACAGAACTAACCTTATAAAGTCATTAAATTAAGTATTTATAAATAGTCAAAATTCAATTCACAGATCATATGCGACAATGACATGAAAATGACATCCTGTAAATGTAAATAAAGCAGGTTATAAATCGACCAGACCTTAACAAACAGAAAGATTTCTAAATTTTGATCAGTTAGCACTATATTCAGCATAATGTGTGTGATAGTCCTCACATTCCATGGAGAAAGATTCAAGGTTGCCCTTCCAGACCGTAAAGCAAGGACTATTCTAAACTTGAAAAAAAAGGTCTTAGAACAAATGTTGAATGAAGAAAAATTCTTAAAATATTGCAAATCTAGACAATTTGTATTAAATTAAATCGAGGTGCAGTTATAAGGATTTGTTTAGATATTTGCATTCTAAGTTAGTAATATTGCAAAGGAGATTGTTAGTATGTCAAAAATTAGACAAAACTGCTGTTGGTAACATCTATCTTCCTTCGTACAGTTATCCTACATTGCCCCAAGTGACAACTGTGGTGAAACATAACCGTTCATGTTCTGTCAACAACAAAGGCAGGCCAATCACTTTTCAAACGCAACTGACATTCCCCGTTTCGCCATCCTCCTCAAATGGATGTAAGCCGGAGGCCTACAGGTGTTGGCAGCCACCTTTGCTCTGTTCATACCTGAATCCGAGCTTCTCAAAAAGTGGTTCGATAGTGCAGCCTAGCCCCAAACTTACTAACCTAGTCTGTAATCAGCGACTCATGTTGGTTTGGGTGCAGCTACTTAAGCCAGTATCGGACATCTATATCCTGGAGGAGACCCATGTCGGCGCGATGCATACCACCATTTCAGCTACAAAAACTGCTAGAGTCAAAACGCTGACCCCCATGTGTGGGGGCCCGTTCGTAGTGTTGCACTGTGGCACTATTCTCTCAATCCGACGTAGCATTGGCAAATATCTAATGTAATGTATCAACTGCTAAAGGCTAGCCAAAAAACATTCCCACAGTGGCCTCAATCGCCTACACCTCTAGCGCACCCCGCAGGGATTAGATTCAAGGACTTGTGGAGAAGTCACAGTGAATTAAAAAGATATGTTACTTACTGCAAGCCACTATGTTGAAACAAACAAACTCATATACCCATCACGCCATCTGTCCAAAGGAAGGCCTAACACCCCAACAAGCAGGGTCATGCCCCCATCCACACTTGTTGGCCATATGTGCTCATTAATGAGTTTGCGACCAACACCTTCACTTACCTACACTGTTCCCAAAATCATAAACACCAGTCTCAAGCCCCGCCTCCTCCGGCTCCGCAACCTCCTCATCATCAATCACCACAAAGAGACATGGCAGCCTAGACGTCAACGATCGAGCGTGCGGGCAATCTACTTCCAATTCGAATCCGACAAACTCTTCTCCAACCCACACTAAAGCATATTCACTCAGTCTACTTATTCCTCCAGATCCCTTCCACTCCCAATCCCCTACTACCTCATACCGACCAGCAAAACGGCGAAAGCCCCAGCAAAGTGGTCGGCTCAACAGTGCGGTGCAGAGCTCCAAGGTAACCATTTGAACGCCACCCTCATTAAGTCCCCTCGTGCACTGTGTTGGGGCGATTTTGAAATGAGCCAAGGCATCGCAGCAAGTTTCAAAAGTAATTTGGGCCACCTGCGTGGACCACCTGATTCAACAAGAAGAGGGTCGTAACTTTGCAACACTCATGCGTAAGGCGATCATTTTCGCCCTGATAACTAAGTCAGGTCTCGAGAAGTCGCCAGCTTGCACATAACCTCGAGCTACCCTAAAAACCTCCGAGCATACTGTGATTTCCTACCACATCGACAAACTTGCATGCCCCGCATTGGGTGTGTCTTGATCACATTACTGGCCATTTGTCAAGGCCATGAGTGAAGATATATTTCGATGACTCAAGAACGCAAATTCTCGTCTTACACGCCCAATGACCTCGCCACATCAGATTGACCACGTACTCTTCCAACAAAATATTTGTTCCTATGCAACTGCCCCTGGCAACTACCCCAATTTTTGGTGCCCTTATACTCCTTCCCACACAACCCCCCACCCCACAGAGGGCTGACCCTGATGGACGTCAGCGTTTTACCTGCCGAGCCACAGCCTGCGTTTTAGTCACGGAACCTCTCGCCGAGGAGGCCATCCAATGATTACAAGGTCACCCAATCGCCTTCCTCCACGGATGTGGATACTTCCACATACGAACAAGACGGGATTGCCAGTCGTCCCTCTCGCGTGTCGCTGACTTGGCCAATTTGAGGAAGGAACCAAGTCCCAATCGACCTCCTCCATGGTCGAGGAGACTTTCCCAGCTGAGTCACCGTCGCAACCCGTGAATAGCAGATCCATCATGCACAGAGACCCTGGTGACCGGATCTACCTGTGACTGCACCGAGCTTCCGTCGCACAGACAACCCCCTTAATTACAACCCATAAACTATTATCAATAAAAAAGTAAAAAAGCTTAACTCCACCCCACACGAACCAGCCCCCAGAACCACTAAAGTAACCATAAAGCCTTAATCACTCAAACTGTAAATTTCCTTTTGCTCAGCCAACAAGCGTTGCCAAATTTAAAACAAACTAAGGCTAGGGACACAGTCACCCCTAAATAAATACCCCATCTGTTAATGGCCTCAGCCACAAACTACTACACCTCTCGAAAATCTGCTCAAAGGCCCGAACAAACCCAACAAATCAAATACAGAGCCCTAAAATCGCATATCCTTAAATCTTGCTCATCCGGAAACAAATCGAAGAAATTGAGCTTCTCACCAAGCGCCTATCCCCTGATATCTTTTGCTTCCTCGACACACTGCTGACTCCACCACGAAATTAACTCCTTTTGCATCTCCGGCTACGCTTATATTGGACTTTTTCTGTCGCCCACGTTCATCCAGGAGGTGTCGCAATCCTTTCCAAACCCCACCTCACCTCATTCCATCCCTGAAGTCAAACCCTACTGCACCGAGAAGGTGTTTGAATGTGTTGCAGGTCATGGCGCTATCGTCTCGATCAGCACTTTGCATAATTCTCTCTGTCTACCGTTTCCCTCTTGGTGATTTAGATACATTCTCTCACCCAGCTTGATAAGTGTGCTCATCCCTTCTCACCAGAAATTTTCCTAAAGCAGACTTAGTCTTATGCAGTGACCCACAATGTGGACCTGCTGATCCATTCTCCAATCTCCGATCTAAACTGCTCGATCTGGTCCACTCCTTCATATCTTTGAACCATTGATCCACCAAACCGTGTCACTGTCACTAGCAGCTCTCTTATTGTCCAACATTTTCACTTCTCTCGACGCAGCATTGTTTTTCCGTCAGCTTCTACTGACCCTGGCCTGTCTGACCACCACCTCCTCATTCTCAACGCTTGACTCTCCAAATTCTCACCCCACAAAAATGACTGGGAGGTAATGAAACGCTCATTCAGTCCCGCAAAACAAATACAGACAATTTCTAACACGGCTAAGTAAGAAAAATTGGCAGTCACTGTCAACTCCTGGCAGATGCAGATGTACTCTTCTCTAGTTTTTCTTACCACTTTCCTGTATCACTTCAATAAATCATTTCCGCGACAAAGCTGTCCTCGTTTAAACCCAAAGTCAATGCCTGGTCCCACAGGAACTCTGCGAATCCGAAGCCCACCTTGCGATCCCCTCATTTTGACTGTAGTCGTCCAACAACTTGACTAGTAAACAACAATATCGTGATTTTAAAAAAGTCTCACGCGTAGAAACATTCGCCAAGCTAAACTCTACTATAACGACTCCTTAATAATCAGACATCTAAATAACACCTCTAAGCTATTTTTGTCCATGAATATAAATCACAGCCCAATGCCCCGCAACCTAAATGCAACCTCCTCTCTATCGCAACGGTAAGTTTTTATATCTGACGCATCAGCCTCAATGGAACTCTTTAATGACCTTCTCATCAACTCTTGCAACCCGGCTGGTAAGCCCAATATATCAATTACCCTCCCCCTCCTCCAAAAACTCCACTACCTCTGATTGCCCAACTATCTTCTCCACACCAACCCCATCCAATCGGGAATGCTACTGTAACAGAAAACTTAGTTCCAAACACTCATATGGACTTGACGAGTGCCAGCTCCTTCTTTCAATGTATGGGACTTTATTTCCGGCCCATTAGCCTAGCAATCATTATCAATCCTTTTCTTGATGGCATTTTCCCATCAAACTGAAGGCAGCAAACATAATCCCATCTACAAACACAAAGGAAAAATCTGAGATGACTAACTACGACCCATCTCCCCTCTCTCCCTCTTTTTCCAAAAAATATTGAATACATCATGCATTGATCGTCTATCATCATTTCTAAATCATCACAACATTCTCTCCCCTACTTAGCTGTTTTTTTTGAAAACAAATCCACGCGACAGCCAATCTTCAGTTTTCTTTCCCCTCTCTACTCTGCTTTGGACAAAGGTAACCACGAGGTAGGAGTGTTCTACGACATGACAACGCTTTTGATACAATAGATCACAAAATTCTCCTAGGAGAGCTATATAACCCTACGGCATCCGAGGGACGGCTTTGTAGATTGGCTTTCCCTCTTTCATCTCCGGCCGCTCTCATGAAGTCGAAATTCGAAGACAGCCAATCGTCTATCCTTTCACCACAAACCCGCTCTAAATCTCTGTCCCATAGTTTTTTGGGAGTTTCCCCAGGTTCCATACTCGGACCCTAGCCTATATCATATATGTAAATGACCAGGCCCCTTTTCTGGATGAGGGTATTCTCTGCACAATATGCGGATGACTCCAGCCATCTGCTGACCTACCTAAACACCATCCCTCTCAGGCAACTTGCCCCCCTAATCAACAGCCAAGTGGCTAAATGTCATCATACAGCCGAGAACAGCAACTCTACATCTCTCGCGCTCTAAACGGTATAACCTATACTTTCACACCCCCAATAGCATCCCAACTGGCTAGACTCCCCTGTTCCTCTAGAGTTTGAATATAATCCCCCGCGCTTCCAGTGTAAAGTCCTTGGCCTTGCCATTGACCGAAAACTCGACTGGTCTATCCATGTTAAGCCATGTTGCAACAAAATTTTATCTGGATGCTACTCTAATCCGTAAGCTCAAACACATTGTTCACCCCCATATCTTAGTGCAAGTCTACTTTGCCAACAACATCCAGCTCTCTCTTATCTATGGCCTGATATTTTGGGTAGCCTCCCCCCAAGCTGATAGAATTGCATCTCCAAAAGAGAGCGATACGCATATTGCGGGTGTCTCCAGAAACACTCCTGTAGTGACTCTTAGGAATTAGAATTCTAACTCTAGCATGCACACTTATCCAGTGCTGCTGCACTCTTTGTTCGCACAAATAGTAACCTCTTCCTCTCAATGCGTCTGTGCACGTGCCACAATACAATAGCTCATCCTTCACATACATAGGCCGACCGCACGCTGCGCCTTTTGCACTCGGCCCAGAGTACCTTACCTCCACCTTTACAACAAGCTCCCCATAAAACATAAAAACCTCCCCCCACCCTGCTCTCCTTTCAAAACACAATTTAAAAATGTATCTCACAGCAACAGCTTCTACTCTGTAAGTGACTACCTCTCACATGTAAATAATAAACATTAATTAAATAATACGATTAAACATTTATTATTCTAGCTAATCCATAAATATGATATATCACCTATTTTTTAAAGTCCTGTTTCAAAGTCGACTAACCATTGTAACTATGTTACTATTTTTTAGGTTATGGCCTATGCTCCATATCATTATGCGCATACTTTCACTGTACCATTATCTTGCACCAATTGTAATCACCTCATTGAACAATTCTCTTCTCCCAGTTAACTTCCATAAATAATATATTACACAATGTCTTATCATTAATTAGCAACTCGCTATTTCAAATTCCCCTTTTATATTTATCCTCCCACATGTTGCGCTATCCACAAATAATTGTAACAGATACTCATATAAATTATTATTCTACCACCATTGAGTATAGATTTCACAGTCCACACTGTTACAATTACAATGTGATTAATTTGTTTATTTTCTTAATTTTCTTTATTACTTATGTAACATGATTAATCTGTATACAAGGATTAAATTACTTAGCTGTAAGTTACCTTAGCTATCACCTCTCCCCCGGGGAAGGAGTCCAAAACATGTACATGTGCCTGTCCCCACGATGATAAAGTTATCTATCTATCTATCTATCATGCTACACGACCTGAACCCATCCAATCTGAAAGCGCCAGTCGGCTCGTATTACTACTAATCACTGCCCACAACTACCAACAAAACCCAGCCAGCGGATTAGCCGAGGTAGTTTCACCGAAGTAAGCAACTCTGGCGTGTCAGAGTAAGAGGAGTGGGGTGGACCGCTATTTCCCTGAACTCACGTATACCGCTGGCTATAGCAGATGTAGGTTTTCGCGAGCTAGTGTAACGGCTTCGTTCTCCTCCACGGTCTGCTCGGCAGTCCGGTTAGAGTAGGCCCTATATGAATTCAAGGTTACACTGGCCTTTCGGGATGGACGTTAAGCCTGGGTACCCCTGGTCTTTTCGAAAGGAGTAGTGGCGTCATGCCGTATCGGGTTTTCCCCTCCTCCCTTCTGTTCATACTTCATCCTGACTATCACCACTCATCGTCTCGAATATCCAAAGTTGCACAACCGTGAAAAAAAAATGGTAAATCACAATATGGATTCATTCTTGAAATTCACCCCCCCCCCCCCCCGCGCTCCAACTTTCATTCGGGTTGATAAAAAAAAGGGGGTGGGAAAAGGAATGGCCACAAAACAACAGTTTTTGCAAACAACAATGCACACACTAAAGTATACAGGTGTAACATCCTAAAACTATCGTCGCGTCACATTTTGTGGAGGCGCCGGGTAACAGAAAGTGTCGTACACTGGTATTCGTTGCACTGATCGCGCGCACTTTTTGCAGTTCGTTTTTAAAAAGGTTTTATTTTTCCAATGTAAACATTGTGGCTTCTTTATCTTTCATCACCTTGTAGACCACCCGTCATTATTGTCATCCAAGGACCAACGACAAACATAAATATGCTATTGCGATTGTGCGTTTATTCATTATTTCTGCCAGAATGAAGTAGAGAATAAGGTCGGTGACCATCCTTAAGATAAAGCAAGTTTTGGTGCTGTTTGGTTGACTGATAATGTTGGTCATCAATATCCCGCTGAAACAGCCTCGTCTCGTGGTCTGTACATTACTAGAAACGCCAAAGTCGTTTGTTAAACTAGTGAAGTGAGCCACGTTTCATAGTATCCGGTATCATTCCCCATACTGACTCGATCCAGCCTTGGTATATGGAGGGGAATGGGATGTTCCCGGGTACTCACACTTGGATCACAGCTCACATCGTTTACACAAGACTCTGACGTTTCCTAGTTTTTAAATTGACAATTCACGATGCGAATCGTGATTCACAACGTTTTAGCGTGAACCGTTAACAAATTTCCAAGATAAAAACACAATCAACTTTTTTCATTTCCCATTTACACCCCTTAAATAATATGTGGTGTAAAAATGTAAAAAAAAGTTTCTAACTAACAGGCATCGAACCCCACCATCCGTGTGGTAGGCTAACGCTTACCACAAGGGTCATGCCAGCCAGATAGATTTCGTTTCGTCCGACAGCTTGCTTACTAAACAAATGCTAACGATATTGACAAAAATCATATTTTTATTTATTGTAGGCTAAAATCGAATGAATACAGCTGATTTTGTTAGCAGTTCTCAGTCAAACTCGTACCGGATGTTCCGTTTAAATTTCAGCGCAATCTGTTGAGCGGTTTCGGGGCTGACTTTTCGACGTACAGACAGACAGACAGACAGAATCACAGATGAGGGCTCGTTTTGAGTTGAATGGAGACACTCAGTCGCTCCGCTCCCTCGTTTAACTAGGGAAACGCCAAAGTCGTTGTTAAACGAGTGAGTGAGCCAAGTGTTGAGTACCCGGGAACATCCCCTTTCCTCCTCTATACCTAAGGCTGGATCTAGCCCAGTATGAGGAATGATACCGGGTACTCAACACATGGCTCACTCACTCGTTTAACAACGACTTTTTCGTTTCCCTAGTTATTTAAATTGAACATTTAAAATGCGAATCATGTTCAAAACGTATCAGCGTGAAACATTAACAAATTTCCAAGATAAAACAAAATCACCGAATTTTTATTTCCCATTTAACACCCCTCAAAAATTATAGTCAAAATCACCCTATGTTTGTGTAAAAATATAAAAAAGTTCGAGCGAACGGGTATCGAACCCCAATCCTCCGTGCGGTAGGCTAAGTGCTTACCAATAGGCCATGCAAGCCACGAAGTTATCGTCTCCCTAGCTGCTACTTACCAAATGCTATCGATATTGTAAAAAATCACATTTTTATTTATTTTGGATTAAATCGCAATGGATCTAGCTGATTTTGTTAGCAGTTCTCAGTAAAACTCGTACTGGATGTCTGTTTAAAATTTCAGCCCAATCTGTTCAGCGGTTCGGCTGATTTTCGACGTACAGATAGACAGACAGAATCACAGAATGAGGGCCGTTCTAGTTGAATGGAGAACACTCGGTCGCTCCGCTCCCTCGTTTAATCATATTTGAACTGAATCTATATAAACGGAGACTTTGGGCTTTGGAGCCGTCTTAGCAACGAACCACATAATTGGATGAGCGAAGCGAAGACTTCAATTTCACTGACCCCCAAGAAATTTGGCTCGGATGTTTTTTTTTTTTTCTGTCTGTTTGTTCGCGCTCTACCGGACAAACGGCATATGCGATCTTGATGAAAATAGGAGGGAACCTTCGAAATCTCTGAACTTGGACCCTCCACGTTTCATGGTATAATCGAAGAATTAATATTGCTCATGAATATCGTGCTTTTGCGATTTTTTTCGCTTTTTATTGCGATATTTTCTTTATATTTGAGCCGTTTCTGACCAAACAGGTGGGGCTTCAACGTTCATATTTCAGTAATGGTTATGTATTGCCTTGTGAAAGAAAAAGTTGAAAAAGTTATCCAGAATCGACGAATAAAGGTTTTAATATGAGTTTTTGAGATATATAATAACAATTAAAAAGTAACAACAGAAACTTGACAACAATCACCTACAATGCGTTCAAAAAGCACTCGCAAAAGTAAAGAGATCCCACGCAAACTAGAAACTTACCAAAAAGCTCATCCATCAACGCGATTAAAAAAAGCGTTCGCGAAGCGGCCTAGTAAATTCTAAGAAGGTTCCGAATCAGCCTTGTTGATTCTGGCGTCGCCTGCGGGTGGAATCTTGTCCAGCGTAATTGATCAGTGTTTCCGGTCTCTAGTTGGTCATTGTTAGCTCGTGATTACCAATTGTTGGCGCCCATTGGGTTTTCTTGGTCCGTTTCAAATTTATAGTCCCCCACTAAAAATCATTTATGAGACTGAGTGGGTAGACGCGATTTAATTTTTTATGTATCTATTTGTAGGCATACGGACTGCGTAAGTAGCAACTTTGTCAAGTAAATACGCTCCGTTATTATAGTGTACAATGAACGTGTTTTAGTGCCGTACTCGTAAGTATTGCAGACGAGAGAGTTTCTAAGAAACTGAACATAAATAATCTCTGCCTCCCTGGTACATTAACAATATTTGTTAACAGACAATAACGTAATAAAATGCTAGGCCGCTTCGCGAACGCTTTTTTCAGTCGCGTTGATGGATGAGCTTTTTTGTAAGTTTTTAGTTTGCGTGGGATCTCTTTTCTTTTGCAAGTGCTTTGTGAATGCATTGTAGGTGCTTGTTGTCAAGTTTCTATTGTTACATGTTAATTGTTATTATAAACCTAAAAAAAAACTTATATTAAAACCTTTATTTCTATGGATTCTGGCTAACTTTTTAAACCTTTTCTTTCAAAAGGTACTACATCACCATAATATTAATGTCCATGTAAAATATGAACGTTGTAGCCCCACCCGTTTGGTCAGAATCGGCCCAAATGTCACGAAAATATCGCATTAAACATCGTAAAAGTACGATATTCATGAGAAATATTTCTTCGATTGTACCCAAAAACGTGGCAAGTCTTAGTTCAGAGATTTCGAAGGTCCCCTTTAATTTTTATCAAGATCGCATATGCCGTTTGCCCGGTAGAGAGCGAACAGACATAAAAAAACAAAAAACAAACACGAGCTAATTTTTTGGGGGGGGGGTCAGTGAAATTGAAGTCTTCGCTTCGCTTATCCAATTATACTTTATTGTTTTTTGTGTGGCTTACTTTCGTCTTAATTATGGTGTGTAATTTCTATTTACGCTCTAGAGGTCCACTTTATCTAGCTGCATTCAATCAGGTCGTGAATACGCTTAGCTCGCATACGACGCCACGTTTCTTGTGTGAGGTAGTGTGGGTGTTCGGCTAGCTTGCAGGTTTCAAGGTCGGCGTTGCTGCGTAGGTTACCAAGAAGCCAACCGTAGCTTGACTGGACTAACCTCTTATGAAATTCTGCTCTCCTAATACGACAACTACCAGTTTGAGAAACTATTCACCAGACATTGAAAGTTCTTCGTCGTCCAGTCAGCCAGCCGTAGGTTCTTTTGAAACATGTTTGTTATTTTATAGTGTATTAGTTAAAGCCTCTAATTTCATTTCCTTATATTATTTGTTTCTTTAATCATAACATCCGGTGTAGCATTATAAATAGTTGAACGAGTGAGCGTAGCGAACGGTGTGATCTCCATTCGACTTAAACGGCCCTAATTGTTTTTCTGCGTGCGTGTGTGCGTGTGTGTACGTTGAAAATCAGCCGAATCGCTGAACAGATTGCGCTGAAATTTTAAACAGACATCCAGTACGAGTTTATTGAGAACTGCTAACAAAACCAGCAAGATTCATTGCGATTTCAACCTACAAGAAATAATAAACTGAAAAATAGACTTCCAATGTTTAGAAATTATTTTAACGACAATGTTTTAGATTTTGAAAAGATATTTTTTGTTTGTTATTCGCCTGGCCGTGAAATGCCGTGCCCATGCAAGGTCTGTCGAATGTTGCACGTCAAGGTACCCCCAAATTCCGCTCGAAGATTGAGTAAACCTTGAAATATTTTCACGTATTTCGTATTGGCTATGTTAACCATAGTAGGCCCTATTGCCACAGATGATGGACTACACTGCGTTCTATGCATTTCAAAGCATGTTTAATTATTTTTGAAATACAATCTAGAAATTACAAAATCTTTCCCGACCAGGGGATTGAACCCACTTCTTTCACATTTCGGCTACAAGGGCGCCTTAGCCAACTAGACTAGGGAAACGCCAAAGTCGTAGTTAGAAGAGTGAGCGAGTCATGTGGTGAGTACCCGGGAACATTTGCATTTAAGTTTGCATGATAATTATATTCGTATAAATAATAGTTTTTTTTAAGTTAAGTTGGTATACGGGGACGGGCGCGTCAACTGTAAGGTCATAATGCGCCTCTTTAGCCTATGATAGGCTAGGTCTAGGCCTAAGGTAGGGGGAAGAAAAGTAATGTAACCGGGTACTCAACACATGGCTCACTCACTCGTTTAACAACGACTTTGGCGTTTCCCTAGTTAAGGTGAATATTGTGATTCCAATTACAAACCACGACAGTTGCATTTTTATGAGCTATGACCACTATGACCAAGGTAAGACCTAAAATTTGCCAATGGAGCATCGTAACGGAGTGTCATACCTAAACCCGCCAACTAGGCCAGGTATGAAGGCAGGCTTTTAGACAGAGCTTGGCAGCTAGAGGCTGCCCAAAACACTCTCGGGCTGTATGTTGTGTGTTCCCATACCAATATCATTAAATATAGAGCTTGATTTCCTAAAATCAAAAATTTAGTTTAAAGGCATTAATCTCACAACTATTGACACAATATTCATTATATATAAATATATATACATTATATTTACCCGAAATTTCGAGTCGAGTCGTGTATTTGGTACTCGAAATCGAGTATTGAAAACATAATGATTCTGGTGGTGGTGCCGGGTAGACTATAGCAAATTCATCCGGATTTGTAAAAATGGTGGAGGTGCCGGGTCGCGCGCGAGTGTAAAAACGTAATGCATTTTTAGCGCTACCTTACCAACCTTGACTAGCTTAATATTAATAGTACGCCCAGTCTTTTCATACAAATTGTTATTCTTTAGTTTAGAACGTATTGAACTTTTTTTGGCACAGATAAAATGTCACTTAGCATTTTCAAGTAATATTGAATTATATTTCATAGCCTAGCCCTCATAACAATTTGTGCTTGATCATTAAAATTATATACGGTTGTTTTTGTTGGCGCCATGAAGGTGCTGTGCTAACATGTGCTGCATGGTGGAAACGAGTTTCTAGCAGCACTTCCGTGACGTCACAGCCAAGATGGCAGCGCCCACAAATCTCTACTAAAACTACCGTATAGAGATAGGTTCTTCACTTGTAGAGCCTTCATAAATAAATACTGCACAGATTGTAAGTAAAGTCAAAGAGTAATAGTTGAAAAAAGTAATCGGTCTCGATACTCGAGTTACTTTTAGTGCTCGACAGTACCCCATTATTCACAAATTAACAAATATAAGATATCTCATCTCATGAGTCATGGCAGCCAGTATAACCTAAAGTGTATTTATCCTTGAGATACAAAGTGACCAGTGAGTTGGCGAGGCGGGGTGGGTCGCCCCGTCCATTGTCTGCGTGGTAGCTACCCCAATTCCGAAGGTGCTAAGCCTAACCCCACACGCTACTACCCTGACTAGAATTTAAAAACATTTACCAATTACCATGACTGACAGTCGAATTCGGGTTTATGTTTTTGTAACAAATAATACTGTGTGTTTACATGGACCTCAGTAATTGATATTCCATCCCTTAGCTCGGCTAGCGATACGCAGACAATGAACGGGAACGACCCTACCCGCCTCGCCACCAAAATGGTCACTTTGTATCTCAACGATAAATACACTATAGTGGACTAAAATCATCTCTATGGAACAATAGTAACACGTACGTATCAAATTTAAGAGTTTAAAGTCATGTTTTTTTAGTTTAAATATTGACTGATAAAACCTTAAAAAAATAATAAAAAAAAACGGTCTACTCAATTCTTTACAGGGCTGCCAAAATTCCTAATTTCGAGCGTTATTAGGTATGTAGGTAGGTATGTAGGTAGTTATGTAGGTAGACCATATGTAAAAACTAAAAACCTGGGACATGACAGCATAACATAACAATTACACGCTATTTTTGTTGCCCTTACACAAAGATGACACCTATACAATGTTTTTAGTGACCGGGCGGTCATAGGGGAGGGACTAGATTAACACAACGGAGGCACATCTCTAGACCCGGCACCTCCACCAAATATGTTCTACTCTGTAACATGTACCTTCTGTAGCAACACTAATTCTAACTAATTTAGTGTTTTTTTTTTTTTTAGTGACTACTGTTTTATTATATTTACATAAACAGGTAATATTTCCAGAACTATTCAGTTCTCTGCAATAAGACAACAATGTTGTCAATGATCAATTGTTTGTATTTTTACAATATTATGTAAATTAATTTTACGTAGGCCTACGTACGAACGATTATTAAAAAAAAGAGCGGTCACTATTCCGGTATTCCCATTTGCTGGGCGGGACCCTGCCCTTTCAGACCATGAACATTTACATAAAAATTCATTTAAAAACATACATCAATGATAATTTGGTGTAAATATAATGGAGTTTAAATACACTGCTACAAAAAGAGTTTAAACAAGAATATTTTAACTTTTTAACCCATTTTCCTCCTATGTGGATTCCTTTAGTTAGTTAACATGAAATAGCCTTTTTGTTTAATCTTTATCTACCTTGGCTATTGTCTTTTTTTGTTTAGATGTTTTTCGTTTTTTAAAACTTGATGGCGGGAATAGTTTTTTCCCCCAAATGTACTGTATATGATAGACTGTTGTTATGCACTAAAATGAATACAACTAACTAGGTTTCTTTAAGAGGCACATATTATAAAGTAATATCTAGGTTAAATTGATATAAAAATATAATTTTTGATTCCGAAGCTAAAAATTATGCTTATTATTAATGATCCAAAATACCACAACGTTCATTAAAAACTATCTTTCAAATAACATTTTGACATGTTTTGCTTTAATTTACTTAAATTGCTAATTAAAAATCAGGTCTGAAAGAGATAATATCTAAAATATAAACATTGATCTGGGAATTGGAAAAACAAATATAATTCAGTATATTTAAATTAAATGTTTTATTAGAATATAATGCACATACAATGTTTCACATTAATAGAACTGTTTACAATCAAACAAATCGTACATACAATACCAAAACATTAAACAATCATAACAAACTATACAACATATAACAACGTAGATAGACGTGAGGTTATAAGGGCATATTAAAATGAAAGATCATGGTTAGATATATAGGAACTCTCTTACCCGTCATTGGAACCGGTACTAGATTTTATCTCTCTGTGAGCCATTCAATCAAAACACAAACATTCACTTAAGATTTGAGTTCTATTCACTTCTTCCCCTTATGCGTGTGCATTTTATCCCCTTCGAACTCAAAACAATTTTGAATTTGGTTATGTTCTCGGTTAGAGAGGATGTCCAAGTTTTCGTAGCCAAATTCAAGCAGTTGTCAACAATAGAAAGTTTTATCATCACACTTCAAGCCTTCGTCAAATCAGAAGTAGGTCATGCTCGAAAAGTTATAGTTTTTCTCCACGAAGACCAGCATCTTTTTCTTCAAATCCTTCGGCGGCAGCTTCATAATCAACAAGTTCATACTGGAATGTTAATTTGCTTACTCCTTGGAAAGACTCTGCTGAAACCGGAATTGAAACGATGTTGGTTCCACTTGCATTTCGTGATAAATGTTCTCCGTCGTACTTAAACAATTTTATACAGCGGGGGCTCGTTTTCCTCGTCGACAAAATCATACTGGTTTACTTACTTACTTACTTCGTTTAGCCACTTTGATATGAGAAGACTCGGGTGAGTTTACATTCGTCAAGACCATAACCTTGTTCTCCACTACATTTCCATTGGAAACTGGGCCATCATAAGTTCTAAAGTAGGAAATATATATTTTGGATCAATTTTAAGGTACTTACTTAAACCAATATCTGGAATGTCGTACTTGTACTTGTGTGGACCATCAGCTGAACTTCGTTTAACCACTTTGACATGAGAAGACTCTGGGTTTACATTCGTCAAGACCAGTATCTGGTTCTCCACTATCTTTGCAAGGGAAGCTGGCATATTGAATGTAATCCAGTAGAAGTCATTTGGATTAAAGTACTTATCTGCTAAGAACTTGTACGGAATAACATACATCCCAGGTGCGTTTTCCCTATCGGCGCCGTCATCATCAACAACTTTAAAGTCGTATGAACCATCATGTACACTTCGTTTAATCATCTGAGGATCATCATCATAGGTTATATTCGTCAAGAGCAGCACTTTGTTCTTTAAAGTCTTACGAATGGAACGGGGTATACTGAGTCGAATCCTGTTGAAGTCACGTGTACGAAATGGCAGATTTTTGAGGAGCTTGTACGGAATTGCAAAATCCACACGTGCGTTTTCACTATTGGCGTCTGTACGAGCAAGAATGTCCCACTCGTATGTACCTAAGGGTAAACTTCGTTTTGCCACTTTGATAGTAGGAACATCAGATAAGATTATGTTCTTTAAGTCTACCTGTTTCTTTGAAAACTTTGCTTTATGTAATTGAGTATCAATGTACTGTTTGTACATCTCCGACAATTTCGATTTCAAATGTAGGTTCGCCTCTGTAGTATCTTCCTGATGTTCAGTCCCAAAAAGAGTTTTTTCATTGCTGTCACTTGGTTTGAAGAATTTGTTCTCATCGGTTACCTCGCCACTGTTGTTGCGCTCCTTGGATTCATCCTTTACACGTGGCCACCAAACTTAAAAACAATAGATACAATTATGATTAGTCGACTAACCTAATTACTAATTTAGTAATTATTAAACACATCCTCAGGCCTCCGTTCAGGTGGCAAACTAGGTAGTGCAGTTGAAGGGTGTGTCGAACGACTTTATTTTCGTAAGGATTACCACTGTGTGGTACACATTAAAGTGTTACATGGTGTGACCCTCTTCAAGTGGCTAACTAGGTTATCATTGTTTTCGGTAATTGTGAAGGAATGTCCGAGGTTTAAGAGGACTCAATCACAATATTCGGCTAAACGAAAAAACAAAACAAAAAAACTTTCAATGATGATTGCCGATGACGGGTTTCGAATGTGTGACCTCCAGGGTCAGTTTCACGCGTTATACATGAATCACCACTGTCGGTCAAGACTATTTGAGAGGAATCTGTCCATAGAATGGAACTTATTAACTGATGATAATATTGGGAAGTCAGGATTGACGTTGGCGTATACAGGGGTTCCATCCACTTTTGTACTCAAGTACTATATTGAAATAAGGAAATAAAACTACAAACATCGTAAATAAATAGTGGCGAAATTGTGAAAATAGTGCGGAATATCAAGTCTCAAACTATGCTATACCCTTCGTACTGTTGTAGAGGGATGGCCACGTGGCTAATCTTTGGTGAGGGTAGGAAAAGATTACAATATTCGGAGATTATGTGAGGAAAACTACCGATAAATTTTGTGTAGAATATAAAATATGTAGTTATGCTATTGAAATTTATTGTATTTAAAAAAAATGACTTAAAATTATTAAGTATCGTCATTTTGATTCCAGTTCACTGACAGTGTTACCAACTTATTGGATGAGCGAAGCAAAGACTTCAATTTCACTGACCACCCAAAAAATTTAGCTCAGGTGATTTTGTTTGTTTTTTTGTTTTTATTTTTGTATGTTTTTTTGTCTGTTTGTTCGCGCAAACGACATAAGTGACCTTGATTAAAATTTGAGGGGACTTTAAAAAATCTCTGAACTTAGACTTGTCCCGTTTTTGGGTGCAATCGATCAAATATTTCTTATTATTATCGTACTTTTACGATTTTTTACGATTTTCAATGAGATATTTTCGTGATATTTGGCAAACGGCTGCTCCGATCTTGATAAGATGATTAGATGATTAATTAATCTCTCTCTAGTTAAAAATACAACAAATATAACTGCTGAAAAAGTAAGGTAATGCAGAAGACCTTAGTGTAGGGATAATTGTTAAAAATGCAGAGTAGTTGGCCAAAGTATGCAATTAATAAGGCGTACAGTTTGACATAGTAGTAGGCCGAGGTTTACAATTAATCTGGTACTCAAGTAGGAGTAGTTGTACAATTAACAAGGAAGTGTAGCAAGCCTAGTTGTACAATTAACAAGGAAGTGTAGCAAGCCTAGTTGTACAATTAACAAGGAAGTGTAGAAAATCCAGTTGTACAATTATTAGGGCAGTGTAGTTATTCCAGTTGTACAATTAACAAGCAGTATATTTAACCCAGTTGTACAATTAATAAGGCAGTGTAGTCAAAATACAATAAGCCTGATAATCCATGGGGTATTGGCGTGAACTAGTAACCCACCTGACTAAGGGTGAATAATCCGAAGATGTGGAGCAATAAATCTGGAATTGCGGCACTAAATAGCATAAATGAGCACTAAATGCCCACAAAATATTAGCCTGATCGGAGTCTTGGGAGGTGCCAAGTTCACGGACCTGAAGCGTGCTGCGTGAAATTGGCCCCTCCCCCCCCTCCAGACATTGTTAAAAAAACTTCGTAATAAGCAGGGACTAATTCTGGATTTAAACAGCAAATAAATTAGCACTAATTCAGCACTAAATATTGTAGCGTTTGAATGGATCGGATTTAAAGGGGGGTGCTGCACCCCCCCCCACCATACATTGTTCAATAACTTCGTTAATAAGGCAGAACTAATTCTGAAATTTAAAAGGTACTATGAGTACTAATTAGCGCTTAATATTTGGGAGAGTTTGAATGAGATCGGACTAATGGGGATTGCTGCACCCCGACAGTCATGTGTTAAAATCTTTTTAATAAGGTAGACTAATTCTTTGGTAAACAGCACTAATTAGCACTAATTCAGCACTTAATATTTGTGAGAGTTTGAATGAGATCGGATGAATGGGGAGTGTCACTTCTCGATCGATGATCTTTGCTTAAATTTTAAAACTGCTTCTATATTTAAAGATGATATTCGCTGGGGCTCTCTGCAATATCCATCAACTTGCAATGCCTTTTTGGAAATTAAATAAATAAAACGAGTGAATAAATGTTTCATTTCCGGCGGCTGAGCCTTTTGCCCCATACAAATAATGATTATAAAGTTCGACCCATCCCTATCGTATACCCCCACTCTCTCCTCCCCCACACACAAAACACTGATTTAACGACAATGATCCAGGTTGAAATATTTACGATAGAACCACCTCTGATTAGACATAAACTATGTTTTGTTACAGGTTTTTATAGTTTAGTAAACGAGGTAGTGGGTTTACCGGTAAATGCAATATCAGCTGGTTTATGTGTTTCACGAAGACCTTGGTTCACCGGTCGCGGCCCGTCGCTCGTCGCACGCCATCGCTCGTGCAGCCATCGCCCGTTTCACGCCATCGCCGCCGTAAACGCCCAATCACCAGTAGCAGGATCGTCGCTCGTCGCATTAGGGCACAATCGATCCCTCACCAACATGAAATAAAAACAACATTATAGGTCGCTAGCAGGTCTAGTTCGCTGTGCTGTTCGGTATTTGCAAAGAAAAAATTGTAAAAGAGTTGAATGCCGTCTAGCTAGAAATCTCTCCCAACAAGATACACCTGCAACATTATGATTAAAATTCCTAAAATTAAGCATTGAACACAATTGTGTGCTCACTGGATGTGCGTTATTTTAAAACGAGCTTTTTCTACGAATGGAAATTTTCAAACTGAATTTCATACATAAAAGCTACTTTTACGAAAAGATATAACATGTTGAAACAATGTAAAATGAAATAATCACAAAATAACGCCAACCTTTTGTAGGAAATTGGTTTGAGTGATAAGTGATAACAGTACATTTGTGGGCTAAATGGTATAAAAGCAAGTAATATTTCGGAATACATTCATAAAACTACAGGGCAATTGCAATTTCATTTCCTCCTAGACTGTTGCTTACGTCACTCGCTTTACAGTGACGTCACCATCTATGGCTACGCCTATCCAATGCTTTCCACTGTGAGTGTTGTGTGATCAATGTGGGCCCATGGGGGTCCGACCAATGGTAGGGTTATAGCGTCACCATCTACGACTACGCCTACAATGCTTTCCACTAAAAGTGTTGTGTGGTCAATGTGGGCCCATCCCATGGGGGTTCCGACCAAAGCTATTTCGTTAGTTTCTGTTTCCAATCCACCATGTAGTAAAATTCACAATCTCCAAACGACCAAACATCCAAGGATGAAAATAGTAGTTTAGGGTGTGGCACCACGAATGTTTCTTATAGATGGGGAGTGGCCCTCGTCCTTATTTCTATCCTACTGGCACAATAAGGCACCCATGCCAAGATAATTATTATGAAAACACGAGAAAGGTAAAGAAATATTGCATCAAAATATATATTTTGTCTAGATAACAGCTAGCCTATCCAATCACACATGTTATGTTTAAACTCTTCTGCGATAGAGTTCGAGCAAGCTGTAACAATCCAAAATAATGAACCCAAAGAATACTCACAAAAGAACAGACACCAATTCAATGCGCCCATGGTGGATGGTCTGGTTTCGTAGACTCAAGTTCCTTGCAGGTAAACTACAGCCACACCTACAGTCCCAACCTGTATGTGTTACCTCGTCGACTGCTGAAGACAGAATGAGGAGAATGTAGGGATGGGCGGTATATATATATATATAATTCGATTCGATTTTATTTAATGAAATCGTTCTTTTAACCAACGATTAATCGTTGGTTGAATCAATTCTTCATGAAAAAGATCGAATCGATTCAGTGATTCGATCAAGATGCGAGGGTTAGACCAGTGCACTCACTGCCAGCCAATCTCACAGCCACACTCACAGCCAATCAGGAACGACTGCGTCAAGTGCGGCAAATTTAATTTTCAAAATGTGTTTTCACGATTCACCTGCAATATCACTTCAGCTACCGGGAGCATCTTTATCTTTCCACGTTAGTTATTAGTCTGCCAAGTATCAATGCGTTACCCATTTTGGGAGCATTTCCATAACATAATAATATGAAATTGTAAAGCCAGTTTGTTGACATTCAGACAGGATTGACAACACGATGGTATTAAATTAGTTTGAAACATAAAAATTACTGAAATGTACAATATTACAATGGCCAATCAGTACGCTATTATGAAGTGATATACTACATTTTCTCGGACGCTATTCAAAGTAAAGTCGCGTTGATGGATGACACTTTATTATCTACTTCAATTTCATTCAGCCCTATTATGTCAATTATTAAGTAGTATTTTAATTGAAATGTCAAAGTATCGAATTTACCACACAACTCCCGTCGCCATCTTGAACTGGATTTTCGACGCTTCAATTTGCTACGCTCGCGCCTGTGCGGAAGTATTGGACACTGCTTATCTAGCCTACAATAGGAGTTCAATATCTATGGACCCGAACTAAAAGTGCAAAATAGGTGATGGTAATATTTGGCTACGCAATCAAAATCAAAATCTTATGGGGTGAAGGTTGACCCACCGCCGTCCGCCAACCGCCATCCGCCACTGGAGTCTCCAATGAAATGCCGTTTTGATAATTGTCACATAATTTATGGAGCAAGAAATTGAAGGGCTCAGAAGTAGTGGACCAACCTACATTTTTTTAGTGAGGTCCATTTCTGTATTACCATTTACCCACATTCAAAATATTGAGTTCATGATCCAATATAACAACAATTTTGGACCAACCCATATAATTTAACATGAATACTTGACATGAATTTGGTGAGAGGCAAAATGGACCAACTACTTTGAGAGGGTATTTTAAGCTGAAATTGGGTCATTCTCGTATAAATGGAAGAAAACATTTGTATTTTTTTTTTTTTAATATTGCTTAAAAGTCTTTTTTTTTTTTTTTTTTAATGATTGTACTACTAGGATTCCAATAAAGTTACCAGCAAAGATCAAAACCAAATATCTTTGGATTCCAAGAGCACTTATGACTTTTACAAGCCAGGGGGATCTAGGGGGATGATGCGGTAATAGGGGAATGACGGTGAGAAAAAAACACTTACCTTACAAACTGATGATATTATTCTTATTCTGCCAAATACTTTACTGTAATCACTTCTAACAGCTAGGGTGTCTTTGACATCACTCAAGCCAAGAAGACAGAAAAGGTGGGAAAGTATACATTACCAACCCACCAACAAAAAACTCCACTAAAGAAGGTTCTAGGGGAATGATGGAAATTGCTTGGGACAAACTTTGAAGGGCCATAGTAAACTCAAATCAACTTGAAATGTAAAAAGTAGTTACTTTTATTTTAAAGTAACCATTTAAGACCAATTTATGACCAATGGCAATAGATTTTAAAATATACTAGAATGAGGGTCCCCAATTTGATCTTTAGAATGTTGTTTGGGACAACCTAGGGGAATGATATTTATGGGCTGTTTTGCTCTACCCTCAACATATTCTGATGGGAAAAAATATTTTATTTATTGGAAACACTTGCCAGATGACCTCTTTCAAATAATGCAGAAATTTTTTTTTGAAAAAATTAATTAATCTTGGAGAAAAAAGCCAAAGACAGGAATATTCCATTTATACGAGAACGACCCAATTATGATTCTTTTTTACATTTCCAAAAGTGACATTTAAGTTCATATGTGACAAAAGAAATATGCCACATTACAATGAATAACTCTCAACTTTAAGTCAAATCATCTACATGAATGGAAAAGTGTGGGTTGGCCCACACACTTTGCTTCTGAGGGAGGGACCATGCATGAGCCCAGAGAGTATCCTCTTCACGGGTGGGGAGAAGAGTGGGGCTAAACGCGTGGAAATGTCTCACCCTACTTGGACTAATCTTTGCCTGTCCTCTAGTTTATAGGGTGAGTTTCGCGAAAACATAAAATACTTTAGGGGAGGAGAGGGGAGGGCACACAGCCCCCTGAACTTCCCTATAAGCGCCTGTAACAAGTTAGGAAAGTAAAAGAGAAAAAGTGAACAAATAGAGTTACTTTTCGAAGCTTTTACATTGGAAACTCTTTTGACCGCGCAGACTAAAGCGTGGGTGGTGTTGTACTCTTCAAGGTCAATTTTCTCTCCACTTCTCTCTTGTCGAACAGTGTCGGACAAGTTAAGACTTTTTACTTTTCAACTTCCCAGTGCGAAGGCAACGTGAAAAGTTCCATAAGCTACATGCTATCTCTATTTCAGAAAAGTTACTCTTTCTCTTCACTTTTTCGCTTTAACTTTCTAACTTCATAGTGAAACAGGCGCTTAAAGACGCCATCACTACTTCTACCACTCCCCTCAAATGAGTTCAGCGAGGTACTTCCGAGAAACTCTCTGGTGTTGGTTCATCGCCGTGCTCGTCAGCACGTCTGTATCGGTGACGTCATCCCGCAGCTCCACATGACCTTCACCTTGACTGGGCGAGAGGTGGACGACGCCAACGACGCAGCGATGCGCAACCTAGGAGCGAGTTAGTTAACTAAGTGATACTTTTATCGACTACACCACACAATAGATCCAGAGTGGAGAGCTACGCAACCTAGGAACGAATAACGAACTGATACTTTACCGACAGAACCAGCACAGGTGAGGCTAAAAAGCTATCCCCCTCGAGTCTCGACTGGAAGATTTTCTAGTTCAACAACGGAGTTGTTTTAACTTTCATCTGACTCTCAATGTTTTTCCTTTCGTTTGAGTTTCCATGAAACTTGTTATTTTGCACCAGAAGATATGTTTATAAAAAACTTTTTATTTCAGAAAATGTTTAATGTGTTCTCACTCAGGTACACTCGATGGTAAGTTCTTATCAACATGATATGCTTCCCGAGCATTGACACCAATGATACGTGTCAATCCTGTTTTACAACATGACACACTTTTTTATTTTTCTGTAATCAACATGATACAATAATTATTTATATCTCCCCCGCATATTACTCAAAGAAACCTGGGTGCTAGTCAATTATCAATGTGACAATTTTGATTCTCGAATTGTATTTTTTATGTTATGTGCACTGTCATTGTCAGGGTAGAAATTTGACCTAAATATAAATATTTATTAAGTTTCATCATTAAATAATCATCATCAGTGGACATACTAGGCATTTAGACAAGCAATAAACAATAATTAAGATATATTATATGATTATAAGGTTGTTAAGCATAATCTCGCTTTAAAGACATAGTTATTGATTGATAGCGATTGTATTTAAAATCTGCCCTGACTGGGGATCGAACACAACATAAACGTGTCTTGTGAATATAGTATGAATTTATAAAGGAATAAACACATGTTGTACCGGTATATGTTTTTTTTTAATTCGGCATGTCCACGATTACACATAAATAATTGATTTTAAGTTGGGCTCTCAATTGTGACGACCCAAAATAATTGTTAAAATCAACCACACAAACATTGTGATCCATTTACGTCAATTCCATAAGTTAAAAAAAATTGACCCAACCGGGGCTCGAACCAAGATCTTTTTCAGTCTCGCTCTCAAAACTATAAAATAAGAGGAAAATAATTAATTGCTCTCTTCATACTTGTCGTATCGCCATAATTATTTGACAAGACAAAAGATTTTGTAAACGCGGGTGTCGCATTCAAGAAATATCAATCAAGGACCCCCTAGTTCGAGACATCTGTGCGTGTTTTCGAGCCTTAGGGTCGGTCAGATATCGCAACCGGCTACAAGCGCGTTTACATTATCAACACTTCTCATCGTCCATAAGAGCTGAGCTAAGTACTAACCGTTTCGCCTTCTACGACTGTCGCATTAATACTACCAGCAATATTTATCGGTGACATCTCTAATTATATAGTTTACAGGGCTGCACGTATTTCATAAATTTGTACAAAGTTTTAATTACAATTTTGTGAATATTGTATTGTTCATACTCTGGGTGCATGTAATCAGGCTGGGTAGTAGCGTAGCATCTACAGAGCCGGATAGAGTAGGGGTCTACTATACTCCTAAGAAGTGCCACACCCATGCCATATCTGAGCCCGAGCGAGTCATGATGATGCGACACAACACAACAATATCACTCACCTAGCCACAAGGCACAAATACGAAAATTTATATTTTATCATTC
This sequence comes from Sweltsa coloradensis, assembly GCA_024449915.1. Classification (NCBI taxonomy): domain Eukaryota; kingdom Metazoa; phylum Arthropoda; class Insecta; order Plecoptera; family Chloroperlidae; genus Sweltsa; species Sweltsa coloradensis. The sequence continues at coordinate 269,350 of JAMZAV010000497.1, read as the reverse complement.
TTTAATAGTTACGATTCCGCAACAGAATAAGAAATGATGCTAAAATCTAACATGTATATTAGCTCATACCATAGAATGCAGATGCTCTCGTCACATTAAGTGGAAGTGGTCGGAGTAGTATATGAATACGAGGTGAAATGAACTTCGCTTTTGTGTATGAAAGAAATATGTGTAGCCAACACAAACAAACAAGACAACTATTTCGAAGCTATTTGCATTGTTTCGTTGGAACCACTAAACAAACTAACCTATCCACCCCCTTGTTCACCATCTACCTTGTAAGGACCACGTTCCTCACACAAGCCCCGTCAGGGATGGGTTGACGACTCGGGGACAATGGTTGGCCTTGAGTCGTCTCCAATCCACCCCCAAAATTGTTTCAGCGTCCATATTGTGCTAATACAAAAAGTGTGGCGGTGAGCTTTGGCTATGGATGTGGACCGCGGAACCTGTTTCCCATCAGTCGTCGCCAAAGAACACAATCAATGGTCCAACACAATTGAACGTTCTTTTACCAACATGGATCAGCTGATCTCAGGCCACTCCAAGACAGTCACTTGGATAGCTCAAGACAAGCCTCTCAAGACCCGATTAGGCCTGCAGTGCAATGGCGGAGCTGTGGGTTCAGGTGTGGGACATGAGATACCAACCAACACTGAACCAGAAGATACAGTCATAGTAGAGAATGTTAGCAGTTCTGGAGGAGACAGAAGACCGGATGCGTCTTCAACAAAGGAAGTTTATTTGGAAGACTCAAATGTGTACTACACTGTACTGTCACGTACATTGGAGAAGCCAGCACAGGTGTTATCATCTGAGATGGACCTCACCTCCACTAATGACCAGGACACTGTACAGTCCAGTACTACGATTGAAGAGAATCCAGCACAGGTGATATCATCTGAGACGGCCTTTACTTTCGGACAGGATGCTATACCAGTTCCTAGAAGTCAAGCAACTTATTTAAACAAAATGAAAACCCAAATTAGTGGTATAAGGCAGTTCTCCAATTTTAATTATCAACAATTACGGGAATTAATGATAAGTGAGGGTCTCGGTCAGAAACTAAAAAAAAAAACATGGTCCCCCAGAGAGTAAGTTGATATTCTTAGTGATCATTATCGGAAGACGCAAAACAGGCATCACATAAATGTTAGATCTCCTCCTCTTCATTTAAACTCATCTATAAACATAATATAAGTAAAACATCCAAATCTAGACCTAGTTGACTAGTATACACACCAAGCCATAATGCATAATATATCGTAACTGATAATTACACAGTTAACAAAATACCCCACGTTAAAGGAGAACGGAACTTTAGAATCTGCATGTAATCGATGCTATGAACAGATAGTTCCTTTCTGAAAAGAATACCGTCCCTTCTTATTGTTGACCGCGTGCTCTTTCACGAGCTACAGCCGTTTGTTTACGACCGTGTGTCTGCGTGATTACGTCTTATACAACCACAAGTAGGCGTAATTGCGCATATGCCAACTATAGCCAAAATTGAACCTTCCTATTCCTATATTTCTGAATGGGATAGGGATGAAATGTAAAATATTATATAATAATATCATAATAGTTGGGTATATTATTATGTTTGAGCGTAAGAATATCCAGAAAATAATTCATAAGCAGATTATTATTTATTATTTACTTACTACTGTAAGTAAAGTTGCCCGCCGAAATTGGTATTGGTCCAAGGAATTATTACCAAATTTGAATTTAGAATGTTAAGTTTTTGAAGTGAAACGAGTCTGTTTGTTGTATCAACAAATATTTTGCAACAAATTGATATAACACTGAACAGCTGAAGTGCAAGGTGCAATATTTAACGTTTTCCCGCGATAATGTAATGACAATAGTACAAATTGTATTATTTAAAACCATATTCCCTGAAAATGTCAGTATTAGTATTAGTATTAGTAGTTTTAGGGCGCTTCAGCGGCAAAGATTATTCGCGCCTCCAAGATATTTAGTTAACTATGTTTGAATGTAAAATACGGTTAATAAGGTTAAATGTGTTTTTCATATCATTGTCATAAAAAGAATTGCCAAGGTCGATATATTTGTAGACAGCCAAATCGGGAAAAGGTATACATGCTAAAGTTGTCATATGTAGAAAATGTCAAATTACCAAATCATAATCATAATCATTATCAGGAAACCGTTGCCAACGTCGTCATAATGAATAGCAAGTCAACATGCTTCATGGATTTTTTTATTTTTATATGAACTGTCATAGTTTGTCGATCAGATTGCTAAGGTTTAGAAATCTGATAAGTTTTTCACTGTTTTCATAAGACAAAAGTTCTTCATATGATAGATTTAAATTTAATTGGAGTCTCAAACCATCATACTTAGAGCAGTCAGTCAACAAATGATGAACGGATAGCAACACATCACACGTGTCGCAAATCGAAGCAATCTTATCTCTGGTAAAAAGATAGGCATGGGTGAGGTGGGTGTGCCCTATTCGTACTCGCGCCAATACAACCTCCTCACGACGAAAAAGTATGGAAGAAGGGGGTCGTACTTTTAGTGAAAGACAGGGCATCACATGGCGCAGTTTATTATTCTGCAAAGCATTCCAACAATCCTGACCTAGTTTCAACATATGGTTCTTGAACCCACTGTGGACATCAGGAACAGGTACGAGGTCAAAATCAGTTGATGCTTTTTGCGTTGCAGCCTTGGCTGCCAAGTCAGCCTCCTCGTTGCCAGAGATACCTACATGACCAGGGACCCAGCAGAACATGATTTTGTAGCCTCTCGCATGAAGTTTCTCCATGAAGAACTGAATGTCAATTACTAAATGGTGAGTAGAGACATGACGTGGAGTGCCTGAAGTGCACTTAAACTATCTGAACATACCATGAAGCTTCCGCATCTTTGTTTCATAATAAAATGTCAATAAATTAGGCCTACATCTATGGTATAATCCGGATGTTGTCAATTTGTAATCATCGACAAAGTGTGCTTTATTCAGAACATGACGAAACTTTTAAAAATACTTGGCTGCAGAAATTGGTATTTATTATGAAAAATGTTCATTGAAAACGATTTTTCCGAATTTATTACTATACATAGGCCTACCTTTTTTGTTGTTGATAAAAACGCACTACAGTGTAGTAATTTTGAGGTAGCCCATCACATACGAAACAAATTGAATGTAGGCCTATGTACTATGTAGGCCTGTATGTGTAACAATTGGGAACGGTGTGATAGCCTATTGGCATAAGCATGAATTAAAATTATTGTCTGAAATTGTAAAACGCGATTTAATATGAGTGTCGGTGACGGGCAAAAAACAATAAGTATAATTATTAAAAAATGAACATAAATAAATAATAAATCTATCAAACACAACGGGAAAACTCAGTGGGTGACACCACACTGTCTGCTGACTTATGTTTTCGGACTTTATCCCTGGACTTAAATGTAAGAATAATGTTTTTATTAAGAGTAGGCCCTACCGAAATTTAAATTGAGATCACGATAATTTAAAAGTGTTGTTATTTTTGTGTAAAGAGTTGTATTTTAAAAGAGAAATGTAGGCCAATGCTTAACCATTCAGACATAACCCTTGCGTCAGGTGTCTACTTTATGGTGCACTTACAGGCCCCATTCTTTCATTTAAAATTTGTTATTCTTGTGATAACCATATAAAAAATATTTGTTTATTTTATTTCTAACGTTCAACATCCGTAAACAAAACGTATCACAACGAAAACTCAACTTTTTAGTTACATCTACACGTTCTTCCACGTTATTTGCCGCTGTGTTTACCTGAGTGATCACTACTGCTCGGGTTCTACGTTCCGCCTACAGGGCCGCGCTAGTGTGCATTTTGGTGCCGAATAGTTATTTTGAAGTTTTTCAGTGCAGCTAGCGTTGTTCGACTGACACTGCGTGAATTCAATTATTTTCTTCAGCAATTATAGCCCGCGCTAATGAATAAACAGATTATCAGTTCAAATCAACGCCGAATAATTCTATACCAAAGCAAATGTTTTGTCTGTGAACTGATTGTTGAAATCGGTATCCGACGCGGACGGGAACTCAAAAGTGGCCAACATTAGTATTTAACTATTTGATACACTAACACCCCACACACACTCACTAGGAGGTCACACTAAAATTATAATATTGGATAATTAATTTGATGAAAAATAATCATCTCATGAAACTTGGCCTACACTAGACATTATATAGGTGGAATGTTAATTATTTGGGATTAAATAAACTTGGTATTACAAAATTTGTTTGATTAAATAAATATTCAGTACGTATTTAACACTCACCTCTAGTGTAAGCGTGACTTGCAAATGGAGCTGTCGTCAATGAATTACTCTGAATTAGGTAATTCACTGAAGCGTGAGAACCTTCTGCCTCTAAGTTCTTCTATTGTCGGGCGTGGCACAGGGGCGATGTTTTGTGGTACGTTTAGTTGGACACTATTGTCGGTGACGGTATTGTAGTGCGCATCGCTCATTCAATCAACAACAACACGGGTTTCTTCCGAAACGATCCTGCATCACAATGCTCAACGCAGCCATAGACGACTGGCAGTTTGCATTAGACGCTAAACCTGGGACCCACATTGATGTAATTACTCTCGATTGGGCCAAGGCATTCGATCGAGTACCACACAAGCGCTTACTAATGAAACTCCAACGTTACAACATAACCGGCTCTATTCTGAAGTGGACGCAAAGTTTCCTGACACGGCGACTCATGAAAGTAATCTACGATGGGGTTTCATCATCCGAGTTTCTCGTCACATCTGGGGTACCCCAGGGCTCTGTACTTGGGCCTTTGTTTTTTACTTTATATATGTTAGACCTCCCGCAGTGTGTTAAATCGGAAATCAAGCAGTATGCGGACGACTGCACTCTGTATCGGGTCATTGCGGGCCCTGAAGATGAACGTGTGCTGCAGAGTGATCTCGATAATATTCAGTTGTGGTGCCAGTTAAACTTTATGGCTTTAAATGAAAAAAATGTCATCACTTACAAGTAACCAAATCTAAACATCGTCCTTTGTCAGTTTATTCAATTAATAGAAAAGTATTAAAAACCATGCAATCTGTAAAAATTTTAGGGGTAACAGTGTCAAATGATTTAAAGTGGAACATTCATACTGAGGATATTAGGAACAAAGCTGCAAAACTTGTAGGCTTTCTCTCTAGAACTGTTCATGGTGCCAGACCAATGGTAAAACGGACATTATATTTAAGTCTGATAAGATCCGTTATGTCATTTGGATGCCCTGCGTGGCATCCGTCATCCAAAGTAAATATGCTTAAACTCGAAGCCATTCAAAATCGTGCAACTAAATTTATTACCGGGAGAAGGGATTGTGACAGTAAGAAAAGGCTAGACTTGAGTAATTTACTATCATTTGAAAATCATGTTAAGGAAATTGATATTGTGTTCTTAAGAAAAATGTTCTGTAACGAAGTTGACCTAGACCCTCTAACCCGAGTCAAATTAAGCTACCGTTCAGTACGATATGGCAGAGGGGTGACACTTTGTCCTCCTTTCGCAAGAACATCACAATACCAAAATGGATTTTACTACAGGTCAGTTACATTATTTAATGGTCTTGATAATGATGTAAAACAGATCCGATCTACACACCAATTTCAAAAACAGCTGAGGCAATCATTACTGGACAGTCAGACCACTCAATAACACACTTGCACACACACACATAACATACATAGGCCTACACTCAAACACACACACGCATATGTAAACGCACAAACACAAACACTCATTTGAATTCATAAGAATAGCATGTTATTTTATTTGTAAATTAATTGTACATTTTCGCTTGCTATGAACGTCCTAATACTTGATTCAATTGTAATTATCTTGTTGCTATGTATATTGTATGTTAATAATAATCCTGTAATATAGCTTTAATTATGTGTAAGGTACCTGGTAGTAAGACACAATTGTGTAATGGGGCTTTGCTCTGATTCTTACTTCCATCAATGTGCATGGTATAAGGGTTATTACATGTATTAATCTGTACTGTGTGATTACATTGATAATAAATAAATAATAATAATTATTATTGCGTCATAAACAGCGATCATAATGTCATCTCTCCAAACACCTGACACTTTCCTTTCTAGTTTTTATGACCCACGACTTTGATGCTTTTGAATATTGAACAAATTCCCCCACTTTCTTTCTGTTTAAATTAGCATTGTGATCCAAAATAGCTAGAATCGACCTCAAGATCATTCCTTTATTAGAGAAATGAACTCGTTTAGGAGTGTATTTAAGGCGCACATTATGGTATGATTCCAATGTCCCTGTATGAACAAAATGGCGTGTATGTTGTAAATCTGATAAGAAGGATTGATCGGTCACAATTTTTGCAAGAGTGTGAAATTCCTCAGAGTCCTTTTTCAACCACTTCTTTTTCTTTTTTTCGCGGGGAGATAGCTCGTTATGATGACACTGAGAAAACTCTTCCGGGTAACTTGGTTCGGCCGGCCACTTGTGAATATTCCTAACATGGTATAGAATAGCAGTGACTTTATCAACGAGGAGCTGACCGTCTTCGGCACACGTCTGTGCCGACCACCACAAGTGATGGTTTATGCTAGATTTCCAGGCAAACAAGTTGGGCAATTTCTTCTCTATACATTTAAACTTTTTCATCAGACTTTTTGACATGTGCCATACGTCAAACTCGTGAAAAATGTTAGGAAACTGAGTTTTCATGAAATATCTAACCCCCTATGACGATCTGTTAAAAACAATTGAACCGGCAAGGCTTCCTCAATAACTAGCTTATTAATTACTTGTGCACATGCTGCTTTTTCCAAATCACCTTTGACTTGACCTTTTTGTAGCACAGTAAAGTCTAGTATTCTCTCCGTGTCGATGTCCATAATGGAGTAAACAACATACTTTGCTGAAAATCCCGGCGAATCAAATTGTCCGTCTCCAGCTATCCGTACACGATCTGATAATCTGATGGAGTCTAAATTTAGCTTTTCGTTGCGAAATCAAAGCGTTTGAAACTATCGGTTGAATGTAATTGTTTACCATATTATTAAATGATTTCATAGAAAAAAAATTGAAGTTGTAGCGTTTTAGAAAATACGTTAAATGCCTGAAAGCTTATTCCAGATAACATCAACGCAGATGAGATCATAATATTGCCTATTGAACACTTGTTGTGTTTGGGTTGTGAGTCCCATTTTAGTTTGTGCCCTTCTTGGCACACGGTTGATACTCTCATGGACGCACCTCTGCATGACTTGACGATTTTAATTACTGGTGATCCACAATCACGACACATACGAAAAAGTTGTGATAAACAAGTCCAAAACACTATAATACACGATAATGAAACATTCTCACTGTTTATGCTATCGTTGGTGTCACTTTCAGTACTTGAATCTTGACTATCACTATTGTTTTCTGAATCAATTTGGAACGACGCGTCTAAATCGGGTTGACTAGAAATGTCAGAATTCGTATCATTATCGTCAACGGATATATAACTGTAGTTGCGATGTAACTCTGAGCCTAATTCGCATTGTACACCGATACTATTAGAGTCCTCATCCTCAAAACTAGACTTATCTCTTCCTATTTCAAATCCAGGCTCAAATGTTAACTCGTCACTATCGTTATCAATCAAACAAACAAACTAAACAAAGTACAGATATTAGCAGCAAGGAGAGTAACTGGGAAGGTCAAAAGGTGGAGATGGGTAACTGATTCCAAGGGAAGGAGGATAAGAACGTATGACAGTGTAAATGAAATGATAGAAGGTTTAGGATGGGATTCTTTAAAATTACGGAGAGGGAGAAACAGGCTGTGCAACCTGTTTCGTGCTATGAAAGGAATACAGGGATGGAATGAGATAAGCAATAAAATTGAAAAAGGATTATACAAAGGGAGGAAAGACCATGACCTGAAATTGAAATGTAAACTAAAAAAGAAGGATGTTGGGAAGTGGTCTTTTTTAAATAGAACAATTGTTGAATGGAATCAATTGCCAGCAGCAGCTGTTGAGGAATCCTCGGTAAAAAGTTTTAGAAGGTGTTTGGAGGATATTGATTTGGATCTGATGTAGATTTGATTTGATTGATGTTTGATGTTGATTTGATGATGGTGTTTAAGATGTAAAATAAGATATGAAGAAAAATGAATGTGAATGTTATATTTTTGATACAATTTTTTTTAAATGTTAATTTAAGGAACTTGCCACCATGTAACCACATATTTGCAAGGATAATAAAATAAATAAATCACTAATTGCACTTGATGTTGCAGTTACAGATGCAGTTAATATGTCGTCTATTTTTTTCTTCTGCAAACAACGAGACGTTCTCCGTATTTTAGACGGTGGTGTATATATGGTAGGTTCATGGGATGTTATCGTGTGTGGCACTAATTGTTGTGTAGGAATCTCCGATTGTTTTAAATTAATTCTGAATTTAGTATCTTGCATTAACTTAGTTCTGATCAAATCCGATTGCTTAAAATCCTCCTCCACGAAATGTTTCGCACAAACAACTGAATTAGTGGTAGGAATAAAATTCTTCCTGTGCATTTTATCACACCACACGGCGAAACGTTTCGGCGATTTATCTCGTTTTGGGAATTTATAAACTGATAATCCCTCACCCGAGTTGTTCACACATCCATACACTGAACACCGAGGCATTTTAAAGATAATAACTACAAAATCAGCTAAAACAAATGATGATTTAAGCAGTGTGTAAATCGCAACATCACCCTTGGAACGCACGCACTAGACTAGTGGGCGGGCGGTCCGCTACCTACCCTTGAGCGACGTGACGCAGTCACCGGAAGCTAGCCCTCCAAGAAATGGGCTTAGCTGTCGGCCCAACCCAACTTGACACATGGCATCCTCTTGTCAATACAGCCAATTACCAAAATCTCAAAAGTGACAATCTAAAGTTCCGTTCTCCTTTAAACAAAATCAATGTTCCACTTTCAGTGGAAATCAAACCATTTCCACACACACACCCAAATTTAAAACCAAACCAATCCCTAGCTAAAGCTTTCACAACAATATACAAACTGCCAAATCCCCCAGCTCCAGAGCAACTACCTCCACCCCCCAAACCCCTTTCTTCCCCCACTCCAGCCGAATAACAAGACATGTCCAAATCCCAACATATTATTAAACTCATAATCCTATGATACTTGCACTTAATGTTAGATCGGTCAACAACAAAATGGAGGAACTCGAACAATTCTTTCAGAGTCAATCTCCCGAAGTTTTTTGTATCCCTATGCGGCGACTTTAATATTGATCTTCTTTCCAAATCACGAGCCCGCGACCTATTTCTTGATCTTATACACTCATTTAACTTACACGAAACAATTCTAACACCCACCCGTACACTTGGGTCAAGTCAGTCACTTATGACAACATCATACCTCTCTAACCCTTCCCTTTACAAAACAAATACCCTTCACCCACGGTGTTTTTCTCCCACTGCCTAATCGCGTACTGCCTAAAAAAGGTTTTTATACCTGCTCGACCTTTTTTTCCCGTACTGCCTAAGATATTTCTCGTACTGCCTAAAAAGGGACAAGTGGGAGTGGCTGTCTCGTACTGCCTAAAGATCCCCCTGTTTTGGTAACGTACGTCTTTTTGCGTTGTCTTTATTTCTTGATACCCTGTATTCCATTTGGGCGCGTTATTTAAAATCTCTCTCTCTCTCTCTCTCTTGCTGGTTGGGAGAGTATTATTGCTGGTTGGGAGAGTATTCCAGACTCGAATAGCGTTTATTGTAAAAGAGTGGTCAAGAAGATTGGTTCTATGAGTTGGAAATGTTAACTGAGTACCTGATCTAGATCTAGTGTTGAAGATATGGTTTGAGAATAGGTATTGAAAATTAGATGCTAGGTACGAAGGTGTTGATACAGACGATGAACAAGGCAAATCGAGTGGAATAAAATTAAATTGAATTAGTACAATTTTAGGATTAACACTAATTCCCTCACTTTATTGATTTATACCTTGATATAATCTAATTTGAAATAAGATTCTCTTAAAGCTATTGTACCGCCTCTGGCCGATAATTTGAAAGTCGAAGAAACATGTCTGAAAAGTTTGCTGGATGAAAAAAGGCCTTTAAATAACAGAAAAAAAATGTGATTTTTTTGGGCGTGACATAACCTCACTTTTGGATATTATATTTAGATTTTTGGACAAAAGTGTGATATACAAGACTCGTTCAAAATTAAATTTTGAGAATCGGTTTTCTGGACATAGTTTCTAAACACCTTTAGCTATAACTTGACTATAGCTAAAATAGTTTTCTGAAAATAACAGTTGGTGTACGATTTTTTTTGTCAAACGGTACAAAACTCGTATTTGTTAGTAGGTGTTAATACAGGTATATAAGGTTACTTACAAAATAATGAACTTATATTAATGTTATATAACTTAGTTGTGTATGTGCGTTGTTAGCACGAGAGAGAGAGAGAGAGAGATTTGATATTTGATATTTGATATTTGATATTTGATATTTATTGACTTAAAGGTGGGCTACATAGGGCTATAAAGCCCCTTTGACCATAGCCAACCTCTACAACATGTAATACATACGTAATTTATAATAGATAAGTAAGTAATATACTAATAATACTAATTAATTATGCTAATTAAACTATTATTAAACTGCTACTAGTACTAGTACTACTACTACTACTACTACTACTACTACTACTACTTCTACTACTACTACTACTACTACTACTACTACTACTACTACTACTACTACTACTACTACTACTACTACTACTACTACTACTACTATTTCTACTAAACTAATTGGATGAGCGTAGCGAGCGTAGCGAGCGAAGCGAAGATTCCATTTCACTACACTGGAGAAAAAAATCCGGAATGTTTTTTTTTTCTTTCTTTTTTTTTGTATTTTTGTGTGTTTGTTAACACGATTCCGGCTAAACCGATACTCCGATTGCGATGAAATTTTATGAAGACCTTCGAAATCTCTGAACTTAGAACTGCCACGTTTTTGAGCGCAATCGGGAAATTTTTTCTCATAAAAAACGCAATTTTACGTTTTTTTTTTATTTTTAAAAAATTTCTTCGACTTATAACACCTACATGCTTTTCCTATTGTAATGATTTTTTTACAGAACCTTAATAAATAAATAAATAAATAAATTTTATTTAGAGTCTGCCCACTCAGTTATGTAACTGATTTTCTGTGGGGGACTTTAAATCAAAGCGACCAAGCCAACCCTGCAGGCCCCGACGCAATCGACGAGTGAGCGATAACCAACCAAAGATCGATATTTTTTAATAGGAAATATAGCAATCAGTGGTGTGGACAGTGCGAACACCCGCGAATCAACGCCAGAATCAACAAGGCCGATTCAAATCAACTCTGAAATTTATTATGTGCTTCGTTGCTAGGACGGCTCCAAAGTCACCGTTTACAAACTCCTAAGACAAGAACTGATGGACTTAAGTCCATGAGTTAATATATTCGTGTTAGATTTGAGCGCAATCGAATAATTATACTTTATGAAAGATGCAATTTTACGATTTTTTCTTTTTTAAAAATTACGATTAATTAAAAAAATTAAGTTAATTTTTTATTTAATTTAATTTAATTAAAAAAAATCTTCGACTAAGTAATGATTTTTTCACAAAACAACAGAAAATCCGCGTAACACATGGCAGCTCAATGCACCATATACGCTCATCCAACAACGCGGCGGGACTTAAGCGTTTTCCTAGTATTAGATACATACTAATAACTGTGGATACAAATTCATACAATTGATGTTGAAAATTGATTGACAATAATATAAACGTATACTATAGTAAATTCTGCAAGCAATTATAATGATGATGCTCTATTCCCAATAGCGAGACTAATATATTGTACACATAATATTAATTATTTACTTATACTCCCAGTATACCTAGAAAGCAGTGTATTGTGTATTTGATTTCGGAGAGTTATATTCGACCTGCTAGTATACAATTCAAGTCCAAATTCATTCCATAGCCGACTTGCCGTGATAATGAATGATTTATTACATTTTGTTGTGCGATGCTTTGGTATCTGTAACATGTTTCGCGTGTGCCTGTTTGTGCGGTTATGTATTCTATCCATTCTTGTGAACTTATTATAAATATAGGGGGGAGATTTTGTCTTCATAATTTTCATTGTAAGCATAAGGATAGCATTCGTCGTTCTTTCAGTTTTAGCCATTTTAAATGAATATAAGATGGGGTTATATGTTCATCACGTCTCACATTTAGAATAAATCGAACACAAGCATTTTGCACTCTTTGTAGTTTTTAAATAACGCGCCCAAATGGAATACAGGGTATCAAGAAATAAAGACAACGCAAAAAGACGTACGTTACCAAAACATGGGGAACTTTAGGCAGTACGAGACAGCCACTCCCACTTCTCCCTTTTTAGGCAGTACGAGAAAAATCTTAGGCAGTACGAGAAAATAAGGTAAAACAGGTATAAAAACCTTTTTTAGGCATTACGCGATTAGGCAGTGGGACCCTGGACCTTCACCCACACATCTCAGACTATTGTGTCATAACCATGCATCTCAGTTCGCCCATAACTACCTCTCCCACTTGGGGTTTCTCTAGAATATTTAGCAAACTCAATACAAATCAATTGATAGATTTACTTAGTAGTGAAAAATGGTCTGACTTGCTGACAATGACCGATACCAACCAGATGTTCAACCAATTCTTAGCGATCTTCTAACATTATTTTAACACAGCATTCCCCTTGGTCAGGCAAAAGCAAAAGCAAAAAACTAGTTCGTGGTAAACACATAAACACAAAGCCACAAAGAAGAGGGCCAACAACTGCGACAATTACACTACGATTGCATAACATTACCCAACGACCATCAACTTAGACATGAGTATCGTACATTAAAAAAGTTCAAGCAAATAACATCAGACAAGCTAAACGACAACATCATGATCAGGTTATATCTTCTGCAAATAACATATCGAAAGCTACATGGCAGATTATCAATGCTCAAACTAAGGCACCTAGTTCCAAAAATCAACTCACGTTCAACATTAGCGGAATTCCAAACTCTGACCCGAAAGTAATATCAAATCATCTAAATGAGTTCTATATCAATGCTGGTATAAACAGTCGACCTCAGACACAAACCAATCACCTCATACCTGGTGTCATCGAGAATAAGCAGGAAATTAACTCAATTTTTCTCCATCCAACCTCCCATCATGAAGTAGCCGATATTATCAAAACACTGAATAACAAACATTCAGCAGGCTTAGACAATGTTCCTGGATTCCTGGATCTGTGCTTGCTAAATGTGGAAGTATTATATCTCAACCACCAGCATTTATCATAAATTCCTCCTTTCGCACAGGGACCTTCCCCTCCAAGCTCAAAGGGGCCAAAGTAATACCCATCTTCAAGCACAAAGGTAACAACCGAGATCCTAACAATTATAGACCAATTTCCTTAACCTCCTCTATCTCTAAAGTTTTCGAAAATATCATGTACCCCCGTCTATCATCCTTCCTTTCGAAACACAATATTCTTACAAGCAATCAACACGGTTTCCAGAAGTGCAAATCAACCACAACTGCCATCTTCTCATTTCTATCTGCACTATACAAGGCACTCGATCATGGCGACCTGTCTATTGGAATATTCTACGACTTAAGTAAGGCGTTTGATACAATTGACCATGGTATACTTCTCTCAAAACTGCAATCCCTAGTATCAGAGGAATAGCCAATAGATGGATTGCATAATTCCTATCAGACCGTTTCCAGGTATTAGAACTTAATAATATCGATGAAAATACAATTACTAAATTCCACTCCCACCCCTTAAGCCTTGTCTGTGGTGTGTCCCAAGGAACGGTCCTGGGGCCCCCATTCTTCTTCCTTTATGTAAACGACATGTCCAACAAATTTGACGTAGGCTTACTGACGCAATTTGTAGATAACTCAAGTCACCTCTGCAACCAGAGATGGGCTTGCAGAACTCATACATAACTCGAATACCCAAGCAAACGCAATGTCGGACTACTGTAAAAATAACCTTCTCTCCCATCAACCAACCAAAACTGTGTACCTTAACTTCCACTCCACCTCAAGCCCCCCTCAGGGTAGTCCACTGATTCGCATTGATGGCAAAAACATTATACAAGCTGACACAGTGAAATTTCTTGGCATCACACTCTCGGAGACCCTTGATTGGTCTGCTCATATCGAAAGAGTTTGCTCAAAAATAAATAGTTGGTGTTTTATGCTCAGGAGGATGAAGCCAATTTGTAAGCAACCACATATTGAAATTAATATATCATGCCCACATCCACTCCCACATCTCATATGGGCTTCTATTCTGGCGTATGTCATCACAAGCAAATCGTGTATTTTTACTCCAAAAACGAGCTGTACGTATCATCACAGGATCCTCATGGCAGAGATCCTGCCGTAAAATCTTCCCCCAATTAAACACACCCACCCTGGTCAGTACTCTTATACAACTGGCCGCTATTTTTGTACGTACACATTCAGAATACTTCCCAAAAAACTCATCCATCCATCCATCCAAATATAACACCCGTGCAATTTCTAACATTCATGTCCCCCTTCATAAAACCAAGCCATATTCCAAAGGACCTATTTACGCCTGCCTCTCCATTTACAATAAGCTGCCAAAATACATCAGAGACATCAAAGTTCATTCTTCATTTATAGGCAAATTAAAAACATTTCTAGTAGAAAGAGCATTTTACTCGCTTAATGGATTCTTAACAGATTAACCATTGTCCTCCACTACAAACTGTCCATTATAGATCCGTACTATAGGCCCTACACGTATTTTTTTAAATTCAATACTAATACCTTTTCATAATCATTATTATCATATCATATGCTAGCGTTTTATATTATTATTCATCCTAAATAACATCGAACTGTATTATATCATACCTATTACTCATTTCATTTTTTCATTTCAGTACTCAAACAACTTCAATTCTCAATACTAGTATACCATACTAGTAATTATACATTTAACTTGATTCAAATAAAATACGCATTTTATTTTCTTTTTTTTAATTTCTTTTTCTTTTTCAGTCATATACAGAACTTACTATAAGCTATAAAAAATACATACATTTTATGGTGATATAAAATATTACATGGTACATATTACTCATCATTATCCATCGTCATTTTATAGTAAAAAATTTAACTATTGTAAGCTATGCTAGAGTATACAAAGGGATGAGACGAGACATGTTATAGATATGTGTAGAGTGTAACCAGGTGTAATAAACATTTAGGTAAGAAGGTTGTATTGAGAGAAAAACCCACATAAGTATAAATACTTGTGTGTGGGATTGTATAGTTACAATAAGCATATTAAGTGATTTTAGATGGCGGCAGGTGATACTCGGCTTGTATTTTAGTTGAAGTTTGTATGTAGAGTCTATAGGAATCTTAATTCTAAAGTAAACTAAACTAGACTAAAAAAATAAAAAAATAAACTTATCTAAAATATTTACGTTGAACTAATCTAAACTGTAATTTGAAGTTGAACAGATAACCTTAGTTCTATTAATTAATTCTATTTTATAATTCATTTTATATCATGTTTTAGCCTAAGAACTATTCACTCCCTCTTCACGAAGAGGTGTATACTTGAACCATGTATTAGTCCAAGTGAATAAAGATCTACTCTTCTCTACTCTATAATACATTTGTTCTTGCCACACCAACCAAAGTGGATTAATTCGGTCATAAATGGCATTCAATTTAATGCTGCTAGATTTAAGATATTATATTTGTCATTGTCATCCTTTGTACAACCCTGGAAATTACTAGGAAAACGCTTAAGTCCCGCCGCGTTGTAGGATGAGCGTCATTGGTGAATTGAGCTGCCATGTGTTTTGCGGATTTTCTGTTGTTCTGTGAAAAAATCAGAACTTTGTTGAATTTTTTTAAAAATTAAATCAAATTAAATAAAAAACTAACTTTTTTTTTAATTAATCGTAATTTTAAAAAAGGAAAAAATCGTAATATTGAAATTTTCATAAGAAATAATTATTCGATTACGCTCAAATTTCGCAGGAATATATCAATTCATAAAATTAAGGTTCTGTGAAAAAATCATTACAATCGGATAAAGCATGTAGGAGTTATAAGTCGAAGAAATTTTTTTAAAATAAAAAAAAATCGTAAAATTGCGATTTTCACGAGAAATAATTTTTCGATTGCGCTCAAAAACGTGGCAGTTCTTAGTTCAAAGATTTCGAAGGCCTCCATAAAATTTCATCGCAATAGGAGTATCGGTTTAGCCGGAATCGTGTTAACAGACAGAAAAAAATAAAGAAAGAAAGAAAAAAAAAAAAAAAAAAAAAAACATTCCGGATTTTTTTCTCCAGTGTAGTGAAATGGAATCTTCGCTTCGCTCGCTTCGCTCGCTACGCTCGCTACGCTCATCCAAAAAAAAATACATTTTATATGGGACCACAAGTCGATAGGGTACAACGCAAAATATCAATGTTTGGTTCATTTTCGAGCAAAATTAGTTTTTTTTTTTTTTTTACGGGATGAAATTAACTTACTTCTGGTGGTATACCCACCAAAGTAATAGCAGCTTACAAACTTAAATATAAACTTGATTATTAAAGTACCTTAAATTACCTTTAGACTTCCGCCCTGCGTAGGGGGAGTTTTACGAAGACCGCTTACAATCGAGATTTAATATTTTTCATTTTTACAGTGGGTACTTTGGTCGCCCCTGGTGGTTACACGCATCAAAATCGTAACAGATAACAAGCGGAAATCAAAAGTCAATACATAAAAGTACCTAAAACCATCCTCAGACCTTCTGGTCCAGGTGTGGGGAAGGTTTATAGGAAAGTTTATTTATGATAGAAATCGACTGATATTTATTTTTACGGCGGGTACTTCGGTCATCCATGGTGGGTACACCCATCAAAACGATTGTCTTACAAAAAGAAACTTATTCTTTTATATTAAAGTACCTAAAACTACCCTTAGACCTTCCGCCCGGGGGGGGGTACGCATACTGTCAGCTCAAGGTCTATAAATTACACAACTGAGAATAAGTATAACATCCGAAAAATAAGTACTGTACATTCAAGTGCCTCAATAAGCCTTCACTAGACGATTTTTTAGTAAGGTATGTTTCACAAAATTCACTTATATCACGTTATAAATGTCAAACATGTAAAAAGTTTGTAGAACACGCCAAGAGCTTCAAGTAGGGCAAGTTTAAGCGCGGCGAGCCTATCGGATCGTGACGTAGAATCACGGCCGACCAATCAGGTGGCGTTCCCAGCGCACGAGAAATATTTTGAATTTGCAGGTGTTAGGCGGCTAGAAGCCTAAATCATAAAATAAATGTTTCTTAGGGGAAAAGTGGATATATTTAGAATACAGAGCAAAATCTACTTTGGTACTATATATTTTGGGATTCGAGACGTAACAGACTTCCCTATTGTGTGCTTTGTTATTGAGAAATCAGACTTAATATGACGACAACAACAACAGCAACAACAACAACAACTCATCGCGATGGGATATCTGTCTTCTGTACATCCTTGTCTTCGAGTGTGTGGCGCACTACGTATCCTAGTAACGGTGGCTGTGTGTTTGTCTGTGTGTTTGACACTGTTCGAATTTTGATTGTTGCATTGCATGTCGTAGACTGAGTAGGCAGTGTTGGGTCAGTTCATTTTTAAAATGAACTTTTTAAAAGTTCAGTTCACAGCTCAAATAATGAACTTTTAAAAAGTTCAAGTTCTTTTAAAACCTAAAATTTTGAAAAGTTCAAGTTCGTCTAAAATATGAACTAAGTTCTTTTAAAAGTTCTTTTGTAAAAAAAAAACTCTATTTTATTAAAGGCTGGCGTAAAATGAAGAAAAACACGAGGAAAAACATAAGGGGTGTTCGAGTACCAAACTACTCGCGAGTTTGAGTCTTACGAAAGTGTTGAGCTGTCTTTGATCGTGTTGATGATTTGTACTACATTCTCGTCGGCCAGCTTGTTGGATGAGCGTAGCGAGCAAAGCGAGCGAAGCGGCGAGCGAACTTTCCATTTCACTACACTGGAGAAAAAAATCCGGAATGTTTTTTTTTTCTTTCTTTTTTTTGTATTTTTGTGTGTCTGTTAACACGATTTCGGCTAAACCAATTCTCCAATTGCGATGAAATTTTCTGGAGACCTTCGAAATCGCAGAACTGCCACGTTTTTGAGCGCAATCGGAAAATTATTTCTCATGAAAATCGCAATTTTACGATTTTTTTCGATTTTTAAAAAATTCTTCGACTTATAACACCTACATGCTTTATCCTATTGTAATGATTTTTTCACAGAACCTTAATTTTATGAATTAATATATTCGTGTTAAATTTGAGCGCAATCGAATTTCTTATGAAAATCGCAATTTTACGATTTTTTTTCTTTTTTAAAAATTACGATTAATTAAAAAAATTAAAATTTAAGTTAATTTTTTGTTTATTTTAATTTAATTTTAAAAAAAGTTCGACTTAGTAATGAATTTTTCACCGAAAAACAGAAAATCCGCATAACACATGGCAGCTCAATGCACCAATTACGCTCATCCAACAACGCGGCGGGACTTAAGCGTTTTCCTAGTAACATTATGGCAGATAGCATTTTAGGCTTCCAAGATTTTTCCGAATTAGTTGGCGTGCATCGTTTTAACTTCGTGAATCGTCGTTACCTTGTCGTAAACAGCTGAACGTGCGTCAACGTAGGCCTACGTTGGAACAACGATTTGTTATTGTTCTTAAGCGTCGACGGCGGCAAATCGACGGCTGATCGACGCACGGAAAGAACTTTCAAATGAACTTTCTCAAACTGAAAAGTTCGTTCTCAAAAAGAACTTTTAAAAGTTCAAGTTCATTCATTTAAAAAAAGAGTAAGTTCACTGAAAAGTTCACAAAAAAAGAACGCGTTCACGGGAACGCGTTCTTTTTAAAAGTTCATTCCCCAACACTGTGAGTAGGCCTATCTCAATTCTGTTAAGCCCTTACAAGATCGCCGGTTTTCAGTGCAGCAGATTATAAGGTACGCCGGTTTCATTACCTAGAACGCCAAGGTAGGCCTGTAGCTTTAGTAAGTTAGCTTTAGTAGATAGGCTGAATAAACCTAGCCCTAGGCCTACCACTGAGATTTGTCACGCCAAGGCAATAGCTTTGGGTAATAGGGACTAGATTGGTTCCACAACAAAAATAAGCCTACCAAGGTATTTCATTGTATGGTTATTTATAAACAGCTGTGCTGTGGCCGTTGGATTACAATTGTGATGCCGTAACTAGTACGTGTATCGTAACATAAGCATTGTCAGACGATAAATACAGATACATACAGTTCTACTTCAAAACAATAATATTCATTGTCATAATAGCCTACTGTTCGCATTAACATGCTTGTGACAGGTGATAGCATGCTTGCGTGTAGGATTACTGTTCCACTGTCAATGCTTTATCCAAAAACACAACAGACTCCCATCTAGAGAAGGCCTAGCAATAGGTCTACACAGTAGGCCTAGCAGTAGATCTACACAGTAGGCCCCTCCGCCTAGCAAAAGGTCTACACAGTAGGCCTACCAATAAATAGGAACATGCATGCTGATTGATAGGCCTTGGCGCCTTAGAGCCTAGGTTTACAAAGGCTGTTCTAGGCCTTACTCACATATTTAATACGTAAGCAAAGTCCCAGGCATTAGGTATTAGACTGGACTTATTCACAAATCCCTATCCCCCCCCTATCCCTAGCCTGTCATAGGTTAGAGTGGTGCATTATGGACTAAGTCCTACAGTTGACGCGCCCTAATACCAACTAAACTCAAACCTCTATCATTTATACCTTCTGATCTCTGTCGAATGCATTTCACTTGTTTACTTTTGTGCACCCCGAGCCTTTGGGCTCTTATTGAAAGAATGACATTATGTCTTTGGGGAGGAAATTCTTCTTCACTTAGAGATTGAGTTTTGGTGGGAGGGGTCGGGAGAGGAAGGAGGGGGAAAGCGAAGGGGATGGTGGCTGTTTCGTTGCACTCGCGAGTGTGCTTTTTAAATGTAGCAGGGGGTGAGCGAGAAACGAGAGGATTGATTGGGATGGAGGGCAATGTTAGTACGTTGCCTTCCAAGAGTCAGGACCGTGGGGAGCAGGTCATTCCTAAGTAGTCCGGGGTCTATCCAAGTTGACCTAGGACCAATTGCAATAGAAGCGAATTTGGTATCATTGGATTCAGAAAAAAACTAAATAGCCCATAAAGAATCCCCTAAAATCCCCATAGGGTGGGTGGGTCTAATCATCCACCCAAAATGAAAATTTAATAAAATTTAATTTAAAAAATATGTTTTTGCAACCTAGTAGGCCTAACCATGGTATGTAATCAAAGCTTATTTAAGGGTCTTTCAAAAATAAATTAATTGTGAAAAATTAATTTTGTGGCCAGCAGAGGTCAATAAAGGTCACATTTTAAATTTGTTCAATATAATTTGGTAAACGTTTTTCTATTGGCACAATAATGTTTGATTATTGTGTCATTGTTGTAAATAATTAGTAAATAGGCAACACTTGATAAGGTATTAGTCAATCATGGCAGAAAAAGGTTATTATTTCAATCTGTAGGACCATGAGCCTACGAATATGTTGTCAAAAATCTGTTTACTTACGGTTAGGCGTGTACAACAATCATGTTACGTAATAATATAATTCACCAATTGAGGTTTCTCACGTACTACGCATCGAAACTACAATTTGGGACGTACCTGGATCAAAACCCACCCTAAATATATTCGTCAAATTTTTAGATAAATCCCCATATTATAGCCCTTGGATTTGTTCACACCTTATAAGTTACGGCATTGATGTAGTCTACGAGAAGATTTTATTTCACAAAACCTATTACCTAGGTGCACGCTATTAGACCAGGAGCTAGAACCTGTGGATTTTTTTTCGCTCACCCCACTTAACATCTCAAATCTGACTTGACCACGTGGTAGTATGCACCTTATGAAACAGCCCCAGGTAGTTCGTCACTTCGAATTGTGGTATACGTTTTTTTTAGAGGCCATTTTGTTTTTGAATGTGCGATCATTGAAACGCTTACTCATTACTATCTTCAAATGTACATAACTCGGGTCTCGTTTAACAGAGTTTATTTATTTTCATACAGATTTGTAGGTTACTGTATGATTTCATTGTTATATACAATCGATTCTTAATAATTATATGATTTCATTGTTAAAAAATGCACACACGGCAAAAATAGTGTAAATAATTTCACTGAAATGTGATTCGAGTAAACATTCGAATTTATTTTTGGACAGCTAGCGTGATGTTTTAATACTTGATTATGATTTATAAAACATATTTATGAACAAAACTAATAAAATATATGGATTTTTTGTGTTTTAGAAGATAAGCGTGGAAGGATGAGTATTTTCAGTGGCTTGAGCGCTATTTCACTATGTTTTTAATCCAACTTCATTTTGTCATTGTTAGCATAGAATAATATTTTGAAAGTAATTTCAACCAAAAATACAGGTGTATGGTAAAATAGAATGATACCAACAATGTGTTTTAAAGATATTTTTCATAACAATCGATTTTACAGGGTTTTCAGTTTTAAAAGTGGAAAAAGTGAAAAAATGCGATTTACACTTGTAAAATATATTTAAATGCACTTAAATTCTTGGAAAGTCTAATATTAGAGATTTTAAAGGTTCTCTAAAAATTTCATCAAAATCACAGCAATCGTTTGTGTCGGAAAGCGAAAAACTATCTCAAAAGTGTACAAATAATAGAAAAATATCTTGTTCTTTAATGTGGTTTGACTTTGAGAGTACTATAGTGATTTATATACTCTCGCAATTAAGTTCCATTGTTGGGCCAATTGGAACCTTCGTTCCAAGGATAGTGGTAGTCTGCTTTAAGCATAACATTCGTGCAAATGTGAAAAGCATGAAAATTGGCCAGGATTCTTTCAAAAGTACGTCTCGGGCTGTGGACTTTCAGTGCTTGTTAGCCAGGCTTAACACCTCCACATCTTCTTCGATGTCTTCTATGACAGGCATTTCTACCAGTTCAACCCATTTCGTTCTATATCCTCCCAGAGTCTTTCTTCGTTAATTCTCTCCTCCCATGATTCCCCTCTTTCTTGAACGTCCCATTTTATTTGGTCCCTACATCTATTTCTTGGGCGTCCAACTCTTTTTACTGCCCCTCCACCCCCCCCCCATGTGCATTCGAATCCTCTTCTTGGGATTCTATTTTGCTTAATTCTTCGTACATGCCCATACCATATTTAATAAAGAGACAATATTTTTAATGTGCATTTAAAAGTAGTAATACATGTTATTAGTAGTAACTAGTAATAAACGTATTTTTGAAAGAAAAAGTTGAATAAGTTAACTGTTAGGCATCGAAATCAAAGTTTAATATAAACCTAATAAAAAATAATTAATTTTAACTTGACAATACCCGTCTACGATGGGTATAAAGAGCAGGTATTGTAAACAATCACATTATCACATCACATCATTGTATTGTGGCTAAGAACCGGAAGAAAACTAAGGCTTCTTATACCAGATAACTCATATTTTTTAACAATGCAGTGGAACTTTTTTATTTGGATTAAGGACGCGTCAACCGTTAGGTCATAATGCACCACTCTTACCTAGGGGGGCATGCTGGTCAGAACCAGCCACGGGTAAGGGGAGAAAAGGGGGTTCTCGCGTCGCAGTCGTCATTGTCTTCGTCATCTTTCGTGGTGTTATTGTCGTCATCGTCGTCGAGGGGTCGTCAAGGGAAGGGGGCAAGGTCCCCGACGACGATTGCCAGAGCTCGCCTCTATTTTCGGGGAGTAAATTACTACCCTTCATATAGCTGAAGTTTGCAAGGTGCACTTTTCTCATGATTCGCCTTTTACGATTAGCAGAGCCATGCTCTGGACCAATTCTACCCCGGGCCCAGACTTAAAAATAATAAATGAGTTCTGGGGCCCAATGTTGCCGTCCAATTTTTTCCCCAATTTGTGTTTTTGTGAAAGAGCAGAAAATTTCCAATGATTTTCTTTATATGATTTCGCACAGTTGATCTCCTTATATACAAACTTCTGATGATATTCAGCTTAGTAATTGTTTCATTAATCCATTAGTTACAAGAATTTCGTTTAGGAACATATAGCCATACATTTTTTGTTTTTTGGCATGTTAGTAAAATGGGAAAATCTTAGGCCAATCGGTAGAGTTTTAAATATACATAATTATACATAGGTCAAAAGTGGTAAAAATTAACTAAAATATAATAAATTGGATAATCATTAATTATTTGAATAACTTTTTTGGATATTTATTCATGTAAAAAAGACTTTTATTTGATACCAATGCTGGCGGTGAAGACTCTTTATTAAATATTTTTTCTGGTTAATTATGAATTAGTTGAATTAATCCAATTAGTAAGAAAGTGGTAGTATCTCAATCCGGGGCCATCTATTTCTGGAGAACTTGACATCATAATAATAATAATAATAATAATAATAATAATAATAATAATAATAATAATAATAATAATAATAATAATAATAATAATAATAATAATAATAATAATAATAATAATAATAATAATTAATAACCTGGCCAATATTCATGCTTTTTCACATTTGCACGATTGTTATGCTTAAAGCAGACTACCACTATCCTTGGAACGACGGTTCCAATTGGCCCAACAATGGAACTTACTTGCGAGAGTATATAAATCACTACAGTACTCTTAAAGTCAAACCACATTAAAGAACAAGATATTTTTCTATAACATTTTGTACACTTTTGAGATCGTTTTTCGCTTTCCGAGACAAACGACTGCTGCGATTTTGATGACATTTTCAGAGAACCTTTACAATCTCTAATATTAGACTTTCCAACAATTTAAGTGCATTTAAATATATTTTACACGTGTAAATCGAACTTATCCACTTTTTTCACTTATAAAACTGAAAATCCTGTAAAATCGATTGTTATAAAAAATATATTTAAAACACATTGTTGATATCATTCTATTTTACCATTCACCTGTATTGTTGGCTGAAATTACTTTCAAAATATTATTCTATGCTAACAATGACAAAATGAAGTTGGATTAAAAACATAGTGAAATAGCGCTCAAGCCACTGAAAATACTCATCCTTCAACGCTAATCTTCTAAAACACAAAAAATCCATATATTTTATAAGTTTTGTTCATAAATATGTTTTATAAATAATAACAAGTATTAAAACATCACGCTAGCTGTCAAAAAAAAATTCGAATGTTTACTCGAATCACATTTCAGTGAAATTATTTACACTATTTTTGCAGTGTGTGCATTTTTTAACAATGAAATCATATAACTATTAAGAATTGATTGTATATAACAATGAAATCATACAGTTACCTACAAATCTGTATGAAAATAAATAAACTCGGTTAAACGAGACCCGAGTTATGTACATTTGAAGATAGTTGAGCGAGCGAAGCGAGCGTCTCCACTTGACTCTTATGGCTCCAATGTCTGTTTTTTTTTTTTTTTTCTGTTACTGCTTCGATACAGGTCGCACCGTTTCTCTGATCGACCTGAAATTTTGCACACATGTACATACCACCTAGGCGGGTTGCTGTATAGTTTTGTGGCAAAATCGTTCAAAAAGTTAAAAAGTTACATTAAAGTTAATCGAAAGTTTTTTTTTCAAACTAAACGGCGACAAAATCTGAGGTGGCCAAATCATTTAGAATGTCCGTCCGATCACGAATATGTTATTTTTATTTTGATCCGATAAGTAGTGTAGATGGAAATTACATTATAACAAAGTCCCGTTACCATGGCAACGGAAAGTCGCACAGCTTTTTTGGCTCATGATAGCGGTCAAACGGAGGCTCAGATCGAGTTGAAATTTTGACCATCCGCAAGTTTCGTTCCCGATTGAATGCCATTAGTTTTGTGGCAAAATCGTTCAAAAAGTTATAAAGTTACATTAAAGTTAAACTAAAGTTTTTTTTTTAAACTAAACGGCGACAAAATCTGAGGTAGCCAAATCATTTAGAATGTCCGTCCGGTCACGAATATGTTAATTTTATTTTGATCCGATAAGTAGTGTAGATAGAAATTACATTTTAACAAAAGTAACGTTACCATGGCAACGAAAAGTCGCACAAGAATTCTGGTCACTATGTACTGCCACCTAGAAGAAATCAAGAGTAAAATAGTTTTCCCAAAGAAATGATGTCAAGGTCCTCTAGATGGCGGTGGATTTTATCCATTCTCTCATATTTTACAAATTTTCAGCTAAATCGATCAAGACCTTAAAGACTTATTGGTATGTAACATTATGGGAATGTCGTACTCGGGTCGTGTTGCACGTACCGGTGCTCGCTCAACAACGCGTCCAACTGAGCGTTTTCCTAGTAATGAGTATGCATTTTAATGATCGCACATCCAAAAAACCGAATTAACAAAAACAAAATGGCCTCTAAAAAAACGTATACCACAATTACTTATTATTACACAATTACCTACATGCTTTATCCGATTGTAATGATTTATTTACAGAATTAAGATATTCGTGTGAAATTTGAGCGTAACCGAAAAATTATTTTTCATGAAAATCGAAATTTTACGTTCTTTTTCTTTTTTTAAAATTACGATTAATTAAAAAAATTAAGTTTATTTTTTATTTAATTTAATTTAATTAAAAAAAATCTTCGACAAAGAAATGATTTTTTCACAGAACAACAGAAAATCCGCGTAACACATGGCAGCTCAATGCACCAATTACGCTCATCCAACAACGCGGCGGGACTTAAGCGTTTTCCTAGTAGCTATATATTGCCTTGTGAAAGATAAAGTAAAAGAAGAAATAAAAAAAAGAAAATCATCGAAATCAAGTTTATATAGACCTAATTTCAATCTGTTACTATAAAAACTTAACTTTAAAAAAAATGTCATCCCATTTTTAACTCGGAAGGAATCTGAATCCAATGACACCAACCAAAGACTGTTTTAAAGACCCAGATTCGATCAGTAGCATACACATTAGCTATACGTTCTCGCAGAATAGCTGATGCCGATCATGCTGAAGAAGAGTTTCGTATACTTGGAGATGGACTCAAGCAGAATGGTTTTCCTACAGTACAGTAATGACGTTGACACCTAATCTTTGGTTGCAGTACACTCTTAGGAATGAATGAGATGTGTGAATGATTGTGTATTTTAATAATATAAATATTTTAAGAAGAATTACACGCGGACTTATATTTTCTTAAAAAATTGTTTTGTGCTAACAACGCACATACACAACTAAGTTCTATAACAGTAATATAAGTTCATTATTATGTAAATAACCTTATATACATGTATTTTGTTAATCTAGTTTCATTTCATCATTCATATGAAATATTCTTTGTTTACTTTTCACTTTTATATCTAGGGTAAGCTGTAACAATTAAATTTAATTATTTGTGTATGTATCACTAAAATCAGGTTGGATGGAAGATAAGGCTTCACTAGCCTTAATCCCGCCTTAATAAAGACGTCAATCAATCAATCAATCAATCATTCAAAAGGCCCTCAGACGACAAACTCACACTGAAAAAGATGTAGATACAGAAAAAGAAGAATCATTTGCAACTGCATATTTGCCAATTGTTAAAGGAGTAACAGACCGCATAGGAAAAATTCTTGCTAAACAAAACATCAAAACAGTCTTTAACACTGACAGAAAGATAGGAGAGTTGTTAAGAAGCAGTAAGTACCACATTCACCTAGAAGGTAGTGGCGTGTATGAAATTCCGTGTGGGAATTGTGACAAATGCTATGTGGGTCAAACAGGAAGAAACATGTTTCAACGAAAACAGGAACACAGGCTAGCAGTTGAGCACATGGATAAAACATCAGTCCTTGCTCAACATTCTAAAGAAAGTGGTCATGTTATCGACTTTGCTGGCATGAAACCCATTGCCACCGTTGAGGAGTTTCTTCCTAGAATGTTACGGGAAGCCATTGAGATTAACTAGGAAAACGCTAAAGTCCCGTCGCGTTGTTGAGCGAGCACCGGTACGTGCAACACGACCTGAGTACGACATTCCCATAATGTTACATACCAATAAGTCTTTAAGGTCTTGACCGATTTAGCTGAAAATTTGTAAAATAGGAGAGAATGGATATAATCCACCGCCATCTAGAGGACCATGACATCATTTCTTTGGGAAAACTATTTTAACTCTTTGATAACAAATAATTCACTGCTTCCTCGATAGTATTTTGATTACTTCTAGGTGGCAGTGCATAGTGACCAGAATTCTCGTGCGACGTTTCGTTGCCAATGGTAACGTTACATTTGTTAAAATGTAATTTCTATCTTGACCGATTTAGCTGAAAATTTGAAAAAAAAAAGAGAATGTTGTACTTATTGACCCTGCAAAATTTCATAACGATCGGAACATTTTTTTTTTATTTTTATAACCAACGTTCGGATTTTGTTCAAAAACTATACAGCAACCCGCATAGGTGGTATGTACATGTGTGCAAAATTTCAGGTCGATCAGAGAAACGGTGAGACCTGTACCGAAGCAGTAACAGAAACAAAAAATCAAAAACAGACATTTCGAGCCATAAGAGCGTAGTCAAGTGGAGACGCTCGCTACGCACGCTCAATAAACGAGCTCACAGTCTAAATAAACAGCAAGATTGCCAACGTTTATCAGTAACGTGGAAACCTCAATTTCAGGGATCCATGTACAGCCACATAGGTTGACTGTGAAACCAATGGACCAACAACCAACGCCCCAGTTAGTTCCTGCAGATGATCTGTTGCAAGTAAATACATCGACAGTCAGAGTGACAAGATCCATGACGAAAAACAATAAGACGGACATGTAGTGACTTTCTTCTTTCTTTGCAACGTCAAGCTTTGCAGTGATTCTTTGAGTTGTTTTAATTCGCCATATGTGCAGTGATTTCTATTGTTTATATTTGTTGTATTTTGTTTTCCCAGTTTTGTTCTGTATTTATAAATGTAATGTAGTTTTCGTTTTTATATATTATATTATAATTTTTTGTCTGTTTTGTACATTGTTTATAACGTTTGTAGAGTAGATTTCACTGCCTATTGGACTACATACGAAATTAACTTGGACAATACAAACCATCTCTGTAACCCTAGAGTTTATTTCTCGATTTGGTTAGTCGGGAAACATTCCCGTAGGTGTAATTGTTACTATTTACTACAATTCAGAAATTAAAAAAGTCCGCCCCAACCGGGATTCGAACCACGGATCTCCCACATTCAAGGTGAGCGTCTTAACCACTAGACCATCAGGACGGGTGCATTTAAATCACTTAATTGTAGTTGCATTATACATCTGAATGGATGGAACAGTACTGCAACGAATATCTGTTGCCTATGAACTGACCACCAAACATTTATAATGTCATTGTTCACGCCAATGTTCTTGTTTAGAATAGTATAGTTTCTAGGTTTGTTTATATTTCCGTACTATCTCTTGTATTTCTCGTTGTGACTTGACTCACCCTGTGTTTACCCCTCTTTTCCCCTCTTTTTGACTAGTTTTCTGTTATCTCTGCTCTCGAGACTAGACCTCGCAGTCAGTTACTCGTCTACCCTCACTGGGTGAAGTTTCGCTCGCCTGCTCAGGGAGCAACTCAAACAGTTCTCTCGTATTCTCACATTCATCAGTGCAAATCATGCATCAGTTCATCTCCGTTCTCAAGTTTGCCCGACTTCAAGTCCACACTCAAGCTCTCACAGCTCGTTCGCCATCCAGTTGCTACAGCAGTCTTGGGTTCGATGCCTTCCAGGCACTTTTCTTATTTCATTCTCTCTTCCTACTTCTAAGCTCGAGCTTCTTTAATTCTTTCCTATCTGTTACGTGGTGTGCACCCAACTACGCCACCATGCCTACCATGCTCCGAACTTCATTTTCACTCCCGCATTACATCTAGGGTAAGTTCAGTTGTAAGCTCAAATCATACAGTCCACAAAATACCATTTCTCAGGGCCACGGCTCCAACAGTCATTATGACCTTTACGCAGGTATGAGCGAGGGTTTATTTCTCGATTTGGTTAGTCGGGAAACACTCCCGTAGGTGTAATTGTTATTATTTACTACAATTCAGAAATTAAAAAAAGTTAAAAAGTAAAAAAGTTAAAAAGAAGAAAGTAAAAAAGTGGAATGTGGGAGACCCGTGGTTCGAATCCCGGTTAGGTCGGACTTTTATAATTTCTGAATTGTAGTAAATTATAACAATTCTAGAGTTGGAATATATGATGTTTTACATTGGCTTTATAGTAGGCGATGTATATATATATATATGTTACTGTTATGTTGTGTTGTTATGTTACATGTATATTTTACATTTTGATCAATAATACTCGGCTCTTTAGTCAAGAACAAAATTATTTGGACGTCGGTAAGAAACACAACCATTTGTAATTCTTCCTTGACTATCTGTTCATTTTGATGCTTTGATCCCTCTTTTGACACTTCCGTCCGTACCCATGTTTTGTTTCCATCAAAAAGATAAAAATAATTGAGCCCTTTGAGAACACAAGTGGTGTAACTACGTTTTGTCACATTTATTTTATTTATTTTTATTTATTTATTTATTTAACGTCTATCCTATTCAGTTATAAAAACTGATTTACAAAGGAGGACAACTAAATAAATCTAATTACATAGATGCAGAAACAACAATAAATTACATTTTCGTAAATATTTGAAATAGTAGCATTACAACAACAATGCATTTAACACAAGAATTTTGGTAACAACTTGAATGATATTATATGCATTTAATGAATGAATCAAATATAAAAAAGGGTGGAGAATGAAAAGAAAAGAAAAGAATTTGAGTTAGGAGCGGGAAAGTGTTGAGAGAAGTACATTCTATTTACATGTAAAGTGGTGTAAGTGTGAGTTAATGGTTTCACTGCTAGATAGCACCGCAAGTCATTTCTTGTTAACAGTTATGAGAAGTTGTTCACAGCTCAAGTGATGCATAAGTCGTTCTTCAATGCATTGCAATGGCTGCTTTGGCAGATATGGACAGATATTATGATTTCTTAATGAAGTGAATGAAAACTTATTATTAGTTTAATTTCCTAGTTCCCTATTATTACAATGTCGAGTGCTACTAATACAGTACTAGTGGTGTAAGTCACTCATCAAATCAATTTATCTGTAATTTGGTTTACAGCACTAGTGGTGTAAGTCAAGAAACAATTAAATTGCACCTTTATTTTTCAAAAATTCAAAATTTCATAATGATACAAATTTAAGTTAAACTTTTGTGCAACTGTTGAAAACATAACCAAATACAAATCATTCACCAGTGTTTTCCTTAGTGACCTAACTTTACCTCAATTTATCTCAGAATGGAAAATATTGAGTAACACCACTTGTGTTCTCAAGGGCTGATATATATTTGGACGTAACTGATGGCCATCATTGTAACAAACATTTCCTGATTTTGAAACAAATGCATCTCTTTCAATTTTGTTTTGAAGCTTCTTTGAACCACCGCGCACTCTTACAAATGTTGCCTGGATGCCAGAGGAACTGCATACCTTGGTGGATACAAATGATATTTAACATCTAAAGTATGATAGATCCCCAGTCATTAGTTGACTGGCGTGTCAATTAGAAGCCATCTTGAATAGGTCAGTTTTTACGATAAAGTAGGTTGTAGCGGTTTGTAGCCCAAATATTTTTCAAGATGCTTTCTGGTTGACAGGTGAGCATAACATCATTATCAATTAACCATTAACACCAAATGATTACTAAATTCCCTTATGCAATAACTTCTTATTCTGTTAGTGCATTTCCATGCTGCACAAGCTAAAACCATATCAAAACAATCCAGAAAAATACTTAACCGCATCTAAAACATTATGTCAAGCAAAATAAATTGAAGCCCCAAATCGCCAGATTGCGCCTGTGTGGACGTATTGGAGACTGGCAATTTAGCCTACTATAGACGTTAAATATCATTGGAGGATGCTGTGGCATCAAAAGTATTTTGCGCAGACTAATTCTGATACCTGTTTTTGTTTCCATTTCCACAGTTTCACACACTGCAATGGCACCACCTGCACCACCAATGTGCCATTTATTAGTGACTGGTAAGTTGGGCTATTAGAGACTGTATAGCTGTAGAGAGATAATTTAATTATAATAAACTTATGGCGTTTCCACTGGGCATCAGTGTGCACTGAAACGTCACAGTCACGTGATGCACAGCACCAGTGCTGCCCTGAGTGCAATTGCCAGTGGAATACCATTATTTTTTCGGTGCATAATATTGAATGGCAACCCTCACTATCAATATGTCTTCATATGCTTTCGAAGCAATTGAGGTGGATGAGAATGGGGGAAAAAGTCGAAAGCAACGGTCTATGCATACCTATGCTTATTATAGCCGTTCCCGACTGGACTGAACAGTAAACAATAAACATGACCCCAAACTCAAATGTTACGCAAATCTACCTCTATGGTAGAGTACATGTGGACAACATCTTCTACGTAGTTTGTGATTTCTCTGAGACAATTCTGATATTGAATTGATCAACTCATCGTGGCTACTATCCGACGAAGAGTTGATCAAATCTAACAGCACAACCAAATTTCGCAGGTCTACAGCAGCCATATTTGAACTGGAAAGATTGCCCTGACCCTCGGAGTCAGTGCGGCTCAGTGCGCACTGCGAGTGCACGGAGCGAGTACAGTTTTCCCAGTGGAATACGCTATTTTCGCACGAGTGCGATTTTCATCCACCAGTGAAATATGCTACTTGCACTCAGTGCGCATCAGTGCGACCAGTGGAAAACGCCATCAGTTTTTATAGATATTAAATATGTATATAGATAGTGTAATTGGTACATTGATCACTTTTCTGAATATTACTCATTCGCCATCGATTTGCTACTCTAATGATGTTCCAAATATTTTACTTTTACTTTCAGATGTGTTTCCATGCGCCTTCTGCTCTGTGCCATTCAGAAACCATATTTTTCGCGAACGTCATGAGTTGTTCTGTCGTTATCTCAAAGCGAAGAGAATCACACCCAAGCAAGATGCATCGAATCAGACCGGAGAGATCAGTGGGGTCTCGGAGAAATCGGGGAATAGCTTCAAGGCCATGCAAAGTAAAACAAATGCAACGGGGCACAATGAATCCAAACAGGAGACAGTGCTCATTCGAGGAACTTCTGAGAAATCAGGGAAAAGTGATGGCGAGGCCACTGGAGCTGCTGAGCAGCCACTGCGAGGAGAGTGGATCGATATGGATAACATGAACCAGAAGACTACCTTCGAGCTCGTGCCGTGCGCGGTCTGCGGCAAGCTGCTAAGAGACGACGAATGCTTCAGAGAGCACAAGATGCATTCAGCGGCCGCAGACTGCGTGGCGGCTTTGCACATGGTGGACCATGCCATCCCAGCGTTGCCTCACCTCAGCGAGAGCGCACTCCAGTGCGGCTTCTGTCAGGTGAAGTTCTCGTCGAAGTCCAAGCTTGAATCGCACACGAGGAGTCACACCGGTGAGAAACCATTTGCCTGCGTGATATGCGATCGAAGGTTTGCGGTTAAGAGTAACCTGAAAGCTCATGCCAAGACGCATGGACCTATCGGAGAGAGAAAAAGGTCTTATGTGTGCTCCGCGATCAACTGTGAGGCACAGTTTTTTAAACAGAACCACCTGACTGAACACACGAAATTGCATACCGGCGAGAAACCGTTCCACTGCGCCGTACCTGACTGTGAACAAAGTTTCCGAACAATGCAACGCCTCAACACGCACAGTATCTTCCATACCGGAGTGAAAAATTTTGAGTGCGCCCTTTGCAAAACAAGATACAAATTGATGAGTAGCCTCAAGAGGCACATGGAGTCACATTCCGCAGAAAACGTTAAAAAAGACTAGATTCTCATTGTACTTCCATCACTAATAATTAATAATTTGTACCTAGAAATTCTTTGTATGCTAAGGGCCTTGTTTTTTTTAAATTAAGGGTTAAACAAATTGATACAAACAATGGACCCTAAGCAAGGGGCCTTTACCTGCCCTCCCATCTCTATCTTCGTCCCTCCTATTTTATTCACTTCTCATTCTCCCACCTACTTCATTCCCATATCTTCCTCTCTAGCTTCGTAGTGTTATACCCTGGCCTCACAGGGAAATATCAAGAACGTTGTATTGAAAAATTTAATAAACATATTTTGAAATAACCTTTGAAACAATTTGTTTTCTAGCCAGAGTCCAATCTAGTGGCAAGGGTGCCTGTTTCTAGTGACCATGGGCCCAGTATCAAATACTGCTTAAGAAAGGAGATTTGTAACTTCTAGTGTACACTTAAATCCAACAATACTTGGGTTGGATATATGACACTTTTCAACAGTCCTAGCAACGAAACATGATAACAATGTTAAATTTGGTTGCTCAGTTGGTAGAGCATCGGTTCGAAAAGCCGGAGGTTCTGGGTTCGATCCCCAGTCTGGGCGAACTTTTACGACAATAGATGATATCATTCAATAATGTTTAAGTTATTATAAATTAACCTTGTTGATGACATCGCCCACGGATTGATCGTGACCAACTAGTTTTGTCGGTGTACGATATTATGATATGTAGATGTCTGGTTGACCACTGTTCGCGCGTCGATGGACTTCGGTGTCGACGGGATGGCTTGTTTTTCTTGTAACAAGGTAAGAAAATGTTCCCGTCCTCTTTACTGCTACTCAGATCTGCTTGGCTACATTACCTGGGTTGATGACGCAGGTAAACCGGCAAAATGCCTAGGATAAAATGGTAAATTTAATGTGTTATATTAATAAGGCTTGTGAAATCAATTGTGCTTGATATGTTTTACGTGTGTATATCTGTCTGTTTTTGCCGCGCACAGGTCAAAGCTCTTGAGTCTTGACCGATTTGGATTTAATTTTTAACAAACATTGTTCGTCACATTTTAAAATCTTTTTCTGACATGAGCGGAGCATTTTGTCGCATATTAGCTAGAGGTAGTCCGGCAGTAGCACCTAAGAGAGATGGTATAGGCGCCGTGCAGTTTACAGGCGTCGCAATAAAAATAAAGAAATTTAAACAATGTTTTATAAGTGTCAATATGTCATACATGATCACAATACCAGCCAACATCGAAATAACATTTTTATAAGAAAAACTTAATTGAGGCTTTATAAGAAAGGAATCAACTATATTATTGATAACAGTTGTCTAATGTTTAAAATTATAGACATTTAGAACTTGAAAAGTTTTAAAACTTCTACGGAACTTATATTTATGTAAACATAGTTTAAATTCGGTGCGAGAGTAGGTATGTTGAATGTATGAGTGAGCCATGTTAAATGATGTGTGTTTTAGTTTCATTGTATGACTACTTAGATTCTTGACGTGTTTTGTACATATAAAGCTCCCCCCACCACCAATGTTTGACCACCCCCAACCCCCAAACCAGTGGGCTTTTTAGGCCTCTTCTTGGCATCTTGATCAGAATAACATTGCAAGTATTTCAGCTAAAATTCACGCTTCTATCACAAAACCCCTAATAGTTCACCTTCTCCACTTAACTATAACGAAGACGATGGGATATGAGGTGTGATATGACCCACACAACGTGTAAGCTAGGCCACAGGCCAGTGCTGGACAGATCCAGCCACGGGCGACTCAAGACTGCAGACACTTCGGCGCAGAAACCGAATACCCACGTGGCGTCAAGGATGGGGGGAGAGCCAGAGCTCGCCTCTGGTTTCGAGGAGGTGACTCCCCTATTTACAACAGATATTTTGTGACTTGGACTTTGACGACTAAAATTTAAATTTTGGTTTTAGTGTTTGTTTTCAAGTTAACCTAATTTCTCCTTGTGGCGTTCTGAACCTGTGCCAAGACGCAGTTTATCTCCTCCCCTGCGAATCATTAGTCAATTGTTATCAATTGCTTGTGGGATGTCGCATGCCAAGCTGGGCCTATCTCTCAGTTCAGATCCTGATGACTACACGCTGCGTTATGTAACACGTTATCAGACGTATTTAAGCAAATAAAAATCAACGGCGTGAAGACAGATGATACAGTTTCTAAATTTATTGTTCAAATGTAAATAAGATTGTGGGTCGTGGAAAACGGTTGTCCCATTACCTTGCAAATGATGTACATGTGATCGTCGTGTAGCTAGCGAGCTAGCACTACTGCAATGGGAGAGGATCAGGGAGGCCCAACCGTGCGAGAGGGAGGGTGGGGGTGGCTGGTTGCCATGGGGATGGCGCTCATGTTCGTAAGTACAACAACATCTAGGATATAGAAGCACTCATTTTATCAATTCAAGCCGGTGGCGGAAGAATCTTGAATAGAACAATGTTGATTGATCATTTATCCTAGTTTTCCCTGCAATATATTCCGCGGCTGGGTTGGGAAAAGCTTGAGACCTAAACCCACTTTCTATTCCCAAATAACATTGGTTGAACCGTATATAGTTTCTACAACGTCTTGTAATAAGTATGATTGAAATTAAATACATTTCATTCATAAACACAGTGTTAAATAAAAATTGTCATGGCACTAATAATTGACTCCAGTGAAACAAGACACGCGGGACTATGCTTGCCTGCGCTTATCATGCGAGACTTTCACGGACGAGTCTAGGATTTTGTTTGTTGTTACTACTTTTTTCAATGAACACGTGCATGTTATGATTATGATTGGTTTCATTCCTCGTTCGTTTTTGTTACAATATTGTACATACTAGTTTAGATAACAAGTGGTAACGTAAACAACGTGACAAGTATTTATGTTATTTGATCTGTTCAGGCGGTGCATTGCGTAACGAGCCTAGTGACAATCACGACGAAGATCGCCTCGTTGAATCTTGGTTCCAGTATCATATCACCAAACGTTGTGACGGCAGCAGGGCTGGACGCCATCCACCCTAAAGCCTCGATCATTAGAGAGTTTTATCCACCCGAAAGTGTTGACAATAATATCAAACAATGGACATTACTAAATTTAACACAAGAACAATGGATAAATTACATATATTAATTTAATAAAAACTATCATTACAATAATTAGTCGTGGCTGTAATTGACCGGATTAAATTATATTAGAAGCAAACTTAAAAAAAAATATACTTATGTTCAATACTAGTTTCTTGGGTTAAACCGCGTCGAAATGATGAACCAATGCAGAGACTGGGCGTCCACCGAAGTTTCGTCTGATCTACGTCAGACATCATCAGGGTGACTGTGACTTCACGAAGGTTAAAGTCACAGTGGCTGGCACGCGCGCGACCGCCTCCTTATTTTCCTGAAAAGGTGCGGGGCGGCAAGGTTATATTAAAATTTAGTGCGGGGCGGCGAGGTCAAATCTAAAACCGTGATCTTGTCCCTACTCTATTGTAGTGAAACCTTTTTACTACGGCTTCTTGTCATTGGCCCTACTGGTGTTTCTTGTGAATTGTTGATTTTTTTTGGACAATGTCTTGTGGATATATATTGTATATATGGGATACAAAAAAGGATCTTGGGTAAAACCGCTTCGAAAATAAGATGAACCAGGGCAGAACCTGGGCGTCCACCGACGTTTCGTCTGTACTACGTCAGACATTCTAAAGGTTGACTGTGACTCTACGTAGGTTGAACGCCCAGGTTCTGCCCTGGTTCATCTTATTTTCGACGCGGTTTTACCCAAGATCCTTATTTTTCTCCTATGACCCTATGGCCTATGCCTATGGCCGCGAAAACTTTCAACAATCCATATATACATATATATATATATATATATACATACCAGAGATGGTTTGTAGTCTCCAAGTTAATTTCGTATGTAGTCTAATAGGCAGTGCAATATGCTCTACACACCTTATTAACAATGTAACTAACAGAACTAGAACTTGAAACTAGACAGTTTTAAATTGGTGGCTGCATAGCTCAGTTGGTAATAGCATAGCCCGGACAGCTAGTCACTTTTAAAATTTCTGACCAAAGTACTAACATAACAGCGTCATAGTCGCCTACTATAAAGCCAAGGTAAAACAATATGTATAAACGGAAACCCCTGAAAAATCATCATTGTACAAAACATCCGTGAAAACGTATATGTAAAAAATATATTTACATAGCCTGTAGTCAAAATGGATTGTTGTCGGTTTTCGCGGCCCGTTATAGATACAATACCATGTTCTTGGGTAAAACCGCATTGAAATGATGAACCAGCGGTGAATATGATCGTTCACTGAACGTTTCGCCTGAACTACGTCCGACATCTTCAGAGTGCACGCAGCGTAGGCATAGCTCACAGATCTAGCTAAGCTAATATTAGTGTTTGATTGTGCGGCTTCAGATCGTCTCGACTGGGCCGATGGGCGCATTCAGTTTCCTGTTCGGTGAGTTCCTGGAGGATTTGGACGTTGGGACTAAAGGACTTACCGTGATAAGCAGTGTGAACTTCCTTTGCTTCTCATTTACAGGTAGGCCTACAACATTAATCATGTTACTCTTACAAACTTATTATACAATGGTTCACATAAGCTCACCCTGGCTGAATCAGGTGATATATGATTTTATTAAATACATATTTTGTTTGACCGACGAAGTTGATGTAATATTATATTGCTCAACTGTTTACAAAGTCCAACTCGCTACCTTCCCGTGGTTTGGCCTGTGAGTAGGGGAGTAGTGTATTCCCCAAAACTAAGGGCGAGCTCTGGCCGGTTGGGGTGCGTGTTGCAGAGCGAGCTCTCGCGCAACTTTTTATCACACCTTTCTTCATTCACACAGCCTTATACTCATATTTATTTTCTTCTTTCACTTTTTTCTTCTCCATACTTGCCGGCCCTCTCTGCAACGAGCACTTCTCCATCCTATCCAACATACTCACTCCTTCCCATTAACCCCCCGCGTCTTCCCTTACGTTCCTCCCTTTGGAGAGAAGAAAACATGGTGGTAATCCACAATTATGGAAAACGAAAATTTGGAAGATTCCGATACACTTGACATGGGCACTGATAACTCTACTGTTGAGTGCCCTATTATAGGCGCTCCACCTAAGAAAGGAGATGCCGCGCTTTCGAGGGCCAATCAGCGATCGTTATTTTAAATTGGAGCCTGCTGAATGGCTACAATTCACCCGTTAAAGGCGGCAACTCCTTTCTTAGCGTGATGGCAGCCTATAGTCCTTTGCATAACTCCGAAAAGGCATGACCGGTATAAATTTGGGACAAAGGTGACATATATCAAATTAAGTTAAGACGAGCACTTTTCAATAAATCATGATATACTCTGGCAAATCCAGCTTTCTATGTCAAACCAAGGTCAAAGGTCAAATTTGTAATTTTTTAATTAATTTTTAATTAAGTAACAGAAATGTTTGAAACTTTAATAAACATTTTAGAAAGAAAAATGTTCGAAAATTTAAAAAAAAATACAAATATAACCCACTTGACCTTTTTTGACCTTGATTGTGGTCGATTCCCTCAACTTGGTCAAATTGCGCAATTTCTGTCGATTTATTGGACTATATTCATTATATACACGTACTTACTTGTAAATACTTTACATTAAAGAGTTCTAATCGCTATCACACTGTTTGTATGGTATTAATTCAAAATGGTGGTCAAAGGTCATTAGGTAAGGACCATCAAACTTCGCCGAATTTCTTAAATAATACTTGTGGGTACTCTAAAGACGTAGAATTTTAAAAGCAATTTGAATTAGAAAAGTAAATTGTGGAAATATTGTACTCGCGTTAATACCTATTTATTTTGTCTACAATGTCTTGTCAAGGCAAAAATTCTACTCCTGCGGGCACTACGGGGAGTAGGGCGAATTCCTAGCCGCTGGATGCGTTTTCGTCATACCTGTTTTTCTGTCGATGCCTGAAGAAGAACATGCATGAAGAACGAAAACAACGAACTATCTACGTTTTGGATTTCCTATTTGGAGATGGTGGAAATACTACATACAACGTTTGGTACGAAGCACCCGAGAAGGACATTGGATTATGCATCTGTCTGCAATACGTGATTATATTGCCATATTGCTTTGCATACGATAAAGTTAACTATGCAAGATACCTACCTGAGTACTATCTAGATATGTTACAACTGCCTGAGAACCATCCTGAACTGCATGCACATTTCATGTCTGCTGAGTTTTCAGTTCAACTTGGCGATTCAAATCCGTTCTCCAGAATCCCGGTCGACCAGACATTGAGAAAACAGTAAATAAAGACACGCAAACCGACGGTGGTACAAATGGATTTAGTCTCAAACCTAAAGCTATTCAAAAACGAGTATAAATCGTCATGTCTACGTCAACTACGAGAGGTTTGCTCTAGAAAACGCGTAGGATTTCAGCACCAGGATCTTCAAAATGCCAGAATCACAGATGACTAAAATGACGTACGTTCTGTCTGCTATCTGTTGGGTAACGAGTGGATTAATTTATTTCGATGGGGATTTGGGAGATACTGGATTTTTAAGTCTATCTACCGGAACCAAAGCCACATCAAAAGCATGCGATCTATTGAATGCTCAAATAGTGGGTGATGATGCTTACACCACTTTTAAGGATAAATGTTTTGTTGAAAACACTCCATCTCAAGCTTTTTATGAGCCACTTAAAAGAAAATCTTTGCAGACAATAATTATATTAATAAACAAAACACTGAAGACAACATTGTCTGGAAAAGAAATAGAATTGTAAGCAGACAGGAAATTTTTTGAGCGAATAATTATGATAGCTGAATGTCGTCAGTTGAAGACGTATTGGCACGTCAACAGGGATCTCTTCTATGGTCTCTAGCAGCCCCAGATGGCGCTGTACGAAATACAAGTAAGTCGGTTCTTGGAGCATCAAAGAT
The DNA here is from genome assembly GCA_024449915.1 of Sweltsa coloradensis. Taxonomy (NCBI): domain Eukaryota; kingdom Metazoa; phylum Arthropoda; class Insecta; order Plecoptera; family Chloroperlidae; genus Sweltsa; species Sweltsa coloradensis. Next base: position 229,338 of record JAMZAV010000497.1, on the reverse strand, counting down.
CATCATCATCATCAAATATCACTGCACCTGCTGAGATTATAGATGATCCAAAAGTGTGTTTAATCAATGCCATGAGTAAAGTACTAGCTGGTAACCATAACGACAAAACGTTTGGTGAGGTTTCGTATTACATATTATATTAGGCATTCGGATGCCAAAAGCTGGACGTAGTTTTTGACGTCTACAGAGAGACGTCGATTAAAAACTTGGAGCGGCAGCAAAGAGGAGGAAATATTAACTCCCTTGAAGTGCAGGATGTGACCTCTGGGCACTGCATTATAGGAACTGGCGAGGCTTTCTGCAAAACCCTAAAAACAAATCCAAGCTTATAAAGTTTATGTATGAATATTGGAAGTCAGATCAACATAAAAAGACACTTGGTGAGAGAACATAATATGTCACATGTGAAGAAAAGTGCATATCAATTACTTGTGATGAATGGAAACCGCGTCCAGAACTGATTTCTTCATATGAAGAAGCAGACACTCTTATTCTTCTTCATGCCAAGCATTCTATCAGTGAATGGGTTTAAATCATCAGTGATTGTTTCAGCTGACATCAATGTCTTAGTTCCAAGCTTTTGGGCTTCTTTCAGAATAGGTATAGCAATGTATTTAAAAAGAGGCACCAGAAATCGAGCACACTATGCTGATGTGTCAAAACTAGCAAGTTCGTTGGGATTCGAAATATGCAACGCCCTCCCTGGCCTCCATGCACTATCTGGTTTTAACTCGGTGAGCTCCTTCAGTGGTAAAGGAAAAAAGAGAGCTTTGAATTAACATGACGACCCCCCGGCAACGATGACAATGACACAACGAACGATGACAAAGACGATGACGACCGCGACGTGAGAAACCCCCCTTCCTCCCCTTACCCATGGCTGGTTCTGACCAGCATGGGCCCCTCCTCCCCCCCCCCCCCTTAGGCTAGAGTGGTGCATTATGACCTAGCAGTTGACGCGTCCTTAATCCAAATAAACAAAAAGAATACCATGAAAAAACATACACATTTCTGTGTCGATATTTTTTTTTGATTATTTGGATTAAGGACGCGTCAACCGTTAGGTCATAATGCACCACTCTAGCCTAAGGGGGGTGGGGGGGAGGAGGGGCCCATGCTGGTCAGAACCAGCCACGGGTAAGGGGAGCAAGGGGGGTTTCTCACGTCGCGGTCGTCATCGTCTTTGTCATCGTTCGTTGTGTCATTGTCATCGTCGCCGGGGGGTCGTCAAGGGAAGGGGACAAGGTCCCCGACGACGATTGCCAGAGCTCGCCTCTAGTTTCGGGGAGTAAGATACTCTGCTCTTACTAGCTGATGTTTGCAAGGTGGACTTTTTCTCTTGAATCGCCTTTCACGATTAGCAGAGCCATGCTCTGGGCCAATTCTACCCCGGGCCCAGACGGGGAATTTCTGTGTCGAGATAAGCAAGCTGGGTCATGACTGGAGTGTTTCTAACGATATAAATATAAAGCTCGAGGATTTTGTCTGTAAACTGTAGTGTTTGACTACGTCTCTATCAAGCGTCAACCAGCTGCGCTACGAGAATTTATAGGAGTAAGTGTGAAGATATCAAGTCTGATCGGTTACCACCTTGTAACGACTGCCTACTGCTTCACATCCTGCGAGCGAACTACTAAACAGCGGTCTTTATACGTTGCTTGAAAGCTAATACTGATGTTCCTGATCCAAGTGGCTATGGATGGAAAACCATGGCAGAAGGATATCTGAGCATCGAGTGAATGGTTGGAACTCCTGCACCTATGGCCGTCATTGATCTCCTAACCTGTAACTGTTCCCGTATTTGCAAGATGCCGACCTGCGAGTGTTTGGCCAATCAAGTGAAGTGTACCCATGCTTGTAAGCTGAAAGATTGTTCGAATGTCGGCACCCAGCATGGAAATTCCAGTGATTCCGAAGATGATGCATCCGACGATTTGGACAGTAACTGCTTAGGTAAAAAATCATATCACACTATATCATATCGTCTTATCTGAACATTGTCATGTTTGTTCTAGGAATGCATTTATTTAGTTACAGCAGCAGACCAATTCCAAAATACCCTGAACGTTGAAGACTTACAAATATATTCAGTTATTTCATAATAAGCTAAGAAGAAATACTATAAATACGCTATGTATTCAGACTATGGCGTACTACTATTATTCACTATTGTTAAATTATCATTACAATCTAAATTCTTCGTCTTAAGAGTACCCACAAGTTATATTTTAGTAATAAGACGGATTTTGACGATCCTTACCTATTGACCTTTGACCGCCATTAATATGAATGAATACCATATATAAACAGTGTAATAACGATTATAACTCTTAAATATAAAGAATTTACAAGTAAGTACGTGTATATTCTCATTATAATGAATATAGTCCAAGAAATCGACAGAAGTTAAGCAATTTGACAAAGTTGAGAAAATCGACCCCAATCAAGGTCAAAAAAGGTCAAGTGGTTAATGTTTATTTTTTTTATATAAATTTGTAACATTTAACTTCCTAAAAATGTTTATTGCAGGTTTCAAACATTTTTTATTACTTCATTAAAAATTAATTAAAATATTACAAATTTGACCTTTGACCTCGGTTTTGACATGAAAAGCTGGATTTGCCAGAGGTATATCATGGTTTTTTGAAAAGTGCTCGTCGTAAGCTTTCATTTGATGTATGTCATCCTTTGTTCCAAATTTTATACCGTCATTCTCGTTATGCAAAGGACTATATAACAACATTAACTAACTAACTAACTTATAAACATGAATTACCTGCTTGTTTTACCAATTATTCTGCTCCTCATTCGATATAACTAAAATGTGATTATAATTTTAAAAAATAGAAAAAAAAGTAGCCATGGAATAGTTTCCGAGTTGGGCCACTGAAGGCGCTATAGTCAAAGTGCACGTAGCGAGCCTTTATTAACCTAACACAAGAGAGTGGCCATATGGGCATACGGCGGCCATGTTTTTGCCAATGTCACTTTTTTAGTTTCGTCAACTGCCGTAAAAGTAAACAAATTTGGCTTGAAACAGGCTTGTAAACCAAATGTGGCCTACAACAGACCAACTTAGTTACGTCTGTTTCAAGCCAAATTTGTTTACTTTTACGGCAGTGACGAAACTAAAAAAGTGACATTGGCAAAAACATGGCCGCCGTATGCCCATATGGCCACTCTCTTGTGTTAGGTTAATATAGGCTCGCAAAGTGCACGCGGCGCTTACAATTAAGCCTTGACTTGGTTTGAATATTATCGTATTGATCATGTGAATTAACAAAATGTATTAGCATTGTTAATCATATTTTGTAGTATTGTGTAGTATTTTGTAGTAGTATAAACTACTCGTTAAAAGTCCTTCTGGTGCCGTCAAGTTTGCCTCTTTGGATCTTGTCTCTTCTATGCGCCTATATAATATTCTGATGTCTGTTGATTCTAGGCTTGATGTCCAACTACTCGTTAAAGTCCTTCTCGTGTCGTCAAGTTTGCCTCTTTGGATCTTGCCTCTTTATCGCTGGTAACCTCCTTGTGGTATTTGCTACAAGCGTATGGCAGATGATTATAGCGTTCGGGATTATTCCAGGTAATGCTATGTAGAAATTATCTGTATCCTAAATATATTGCCAAGTTAACGTAATTTTTTATATACATTTTCCAACTACAGTAACTTCATTTATAATAATTGTTCACAAGTAGTCCACACTTCACAAGTAGCCATATTGCAACCAAAGTCATTAATTGTATGAACAAACTTCTCCATAACATCGACTTGCTTCAAAATTTTAACTTTCACTAGATTGACAAGACATTTTACCTTCGAAATCCCATGTGCTAGTAATGATGTTACAAGATTTTATCAAATAATGATTAAATACTAATTCAAATATTTGTCAAAGGTAAAACGTTTAGTGTTTGTGCGCTCTTTCTCAATCAACTCAATAATAGCTATCTGTCACGTACGTGCCGAGTCATAGCACATGCATCCCATTCCAAACACTAGATTTAACGATCTCACCAAATAATTGCAATAACTTGATGCCGTCCAAGCAACGAGGCATATAATAAATTCTAAGGTTGTTCCAAATTAGCCTTGATTCTGGTGCTGTCCGCGGGTGGAATCGTGTTCAGCTTGATTGATTGGTGTTTCTTACCTTAATATGTCGATCTCTAGTTGGTCGTTGTTCGCTTGTCGACGGTGTCTGCACCTACACGGTTGGCTTGGTCTGGCTTAAATTTTATGTCTCTTACTGGAAATCAGTTATGTGCCTAAGAGTCTTCTTGACTCTAAATACGTGTTTTTTATTTGATTTTTTCGAAAACGAAAATTCCATACTATGTTCATCCCAGACAACTGTCTCTGTAAATATGTCGATGTTGTATAAATTGGGCAATGTGCATAGGTCTATTGAGTTATGCTTAAATGTAGAGTACATTAAGTCATTAATTTTGCTCATGCTAGTCGTCCAATACCGAGTTTTCTAACTCTTAAAAGAAAAATGATACGTATATAATTGTGGAGAAAACTCTTTTGCCAGTTGGACTGGTGACACTGAAGAAAAATGGTACGCAGCCACAGCTGCGAGTCACACCATGGTGAGACCATGGTGAGTTTGTAATGATTACCGCAGAGAAGAGACAGATAGTGACGTGTTGATTCTAGGCCTAAACAATAAACATGTGTACAGTGGCGGAACTAGGCGCCCGCAGGGCCCGCAACTGCGGCCATTTAGGGGGCCCCGTTACAAAAAATGTAAAATTTCAGTATTTCATTCTGTTTGGAAAATATTGTATTGTTTTCGTTGCTTAAATGACCGTTTTGTGAATCTAGCGGTTTGAATATGAAATCTAGCGGATATTTACGAACTTTTAGCGTCCACATACAACAACAACTCACAAAAACTACACTATTTTGGTATTGCATTCAGCCTACAACTTTTTTCTAAAACGCACCAAACCCACTCTAAAAACCTGATTTTCAAAATTTTCGTCTGCGGCGCTTTTGTTGGGGGGCTTGGCCCCCAAACCCCCCGTACTTTGTCCCTATATATTACCTCTGAGATATTATATAGCCCCCCGGGATGAAAAGCCTGAATTCAACACTGAGCCAATGTATGTGTGTATCTGTTAGGGGACCCCACTAAAAATTTTGCAGGCGGTCCCTTGAAACGAGGTTCCGCCACTGCATGTGTACTGAAATCAGTTTCGCTCGTAATTAAGTTGGTGGTTTCCAGGGGTCGGTATGGGTCTGATGGTGCCAGCCGCCTTCCAGTCGTTCAACACATACTTCGTGACGCGACGCACCTTCGTGATGAGCATCTCTCAAGCCATCATCGGGGCCGGCATCATGGTCTACCCGCTGCTCGTCGAGGAGCTCATGGCGAACTACGGCTTCCGCGGCGCACAGCTGATCATCACGGCTCTGTGCTTCAACACGATCCTCGCCGCCACAGTGATGAAGCCAACAGCGCAGGAGTCAAAAGCAAGAGGCACTCGCCTAGTTGCTCTTCTCAAGCCACGTTACTCAGTGACCGTGCACAGTGCACCGGGGAACAGTCGCCAGAACAACGCCCAGCACAACGGCGAGGGTTTACAACCCACGGGAGACACAGACGAGGTGGACGATCTCCAGGAGGAAATATCATCGTTGAAGAAACGACTCGACCAGAAAGAAAGACATGTACGTATTTCTCTTGTTATACACTTAGCCTTGATCCTCGGTCATCATCATTAATATCATTAACACGACAATTCAAAGTAACTTAAGCTGTAAAAGTTTTATGTGAATGTCAACAATTTAGGTAAAGAATATTTTTGATATTCAAAATTTCCAAAATCACTCGTGTAGGTGTGTCCAACTAGCCACTTGTCCAGCCGTACAATACGGGTTTTCTATTTTATTCGCATTATGGTTTTGGTTAACATCCATCAAGGCAACTACAAGAAGCGGCCTAGTGTACAATTTACCTCATAACACACAACAAGTAACATGTTTTGTGGGCAACATGGCCCTCCTCAAGCAAGTGCCTCGACAGCGCGGGAGGGAAAGTCGACGGCACATTCTACCGTATGCTAGTGCCTAGTGCACTCCAGAAAAAAAAATGCCCTAATAACTCAATGGATGACCGTTGCGAGCGTAGTAAACAATTAGACCATCATGAAAATTTTTGTTTTTTGTGTATGTTATGCCTCTTGTTTGCTTTCTACCAAACAGAGGAATTCACAAGACTATTGAGGAGATTAATGAGGCCATCGAATGGATGTGCAGTCAATATGAACGGGTCATCTTTCTGGACCCCAATAGTTGACGGTCAAATTAGTAGTCGGCTGGAATAGCAGATGGACGCTTAGACCGTGGCCTAGGGGATACAAATTTGAGTATATAATAGGCTTAGTACTTATATCAACACTGTCTATATCTGCACCAAAATGCTCAGAGCATAAGTTATACAATTCTAGATCTAGAGATACTTACCAATGAGAAGCTACACCCTCTAGTTATGCACTTCACCATTATCATCGTCAGCTCATGCTAGACTGCTAGAGAGTTTAGAATTGGACCTGCAGGAACTATGCCTCATGGATTTTGGTTTGGTTGTGCAAAGAAGCTTTTAGGGTGCTTCAAATTGGGGGCTTCATACTTGGTGCATCATTTTGCAGAATCCAAGAGAGGTTGGGGTTTTGATTTGTGCCCACAAATTGCAAATTTGCTTCCTACAAGCGCATTGGTCTGCTCATAAGAACGAATGTAGCCCACACGAACCAACACTTTACTTCATACTGTGTACCAACACTGCCATATTTAGGTCACTAGGTGTATAATAATAGCCATCCCATATTGAAAAGCAATACAATTGACTGAATGCTTTTATGCACAAGTCACCACAACTCAATAACTCCAAGTGAAAAATAATTTTCCTCCTAAAGATATGTCATTCTTTCAAAAAGCTCTATATGAAACTACAAGCATTCACAAAAGTAAAACAGTGTAATGCATTCGACAGAAGATCAGAAGATTGATGCACAATAAATGTTGTTAACTTGTCAATGCTTTTAGGAGGGAGATGTACTTATTTCTCCTGTCAATGGTCGCTTCGACGTGGAAAAGACTGAAATTAAGGTGTCCATCACAGCCATCAATGAGGCAGATGCAACAACTCCGCAGGATGCTAAAAAACCTTTATGCAGGTAAGCCGGAAGAACATTTGTTGATGTTGCCGAAACATTGCAGGGCCTCAATGACACCCATATTATATATATCTAGTTTCCAAGCAGCTGAGAGTTGTGTGCGTTCATTGTTTTCACTTCAACGCCTGTTTCTTTGTGACACGCGACAATTCCTGATGATGATTTTGTTGCTTAACGTTTTAAAGTAATGTACTGAAGCTATTCGAGGCGATGAGTGGTGATAGATGAGGGTGAAGGACGGTTACAAAAAACTCATACCTTATGTGGGATTCGAATCCATTTCCTCGTAGAGCCATACGCTTTGGACCAGTGCAATAAACGTATGTGTCACCGCGGACAGCCAGAGAGGGAAGAAAGATGCCGGGGAATGTCCAAGGGTATGTTATGGACTAAATTCCAGGGTTCGCCCACAACTGAGAAATATCTTGCTTCAATCACCTACAAAGGGTATTGCCAGTGTTGGAGTTTCAATCTCAGTGATCACAGCTGGTTCTTATTCCAGGAACGTGTTACAACGCGTGGTGGATTTCTTCGACCTGACGCTGCTCGCCGACCCCGTGTACGTGAACCTCTCCATCGGAGCTTCCTGCGCGTTCTTCGCCGACATCACGTTCTTCATGCTCCACCCCATGATGCTGTTCAGCCTGGAGTTCTCCAAGGGCTCGACGGCGCTGTGCATGGCCATGGGGGCTGGCGGGGACCTAGCTGGGAGGCTCTTCCTGGTGGGCCTCGGACTGCTGTGGCCGGCCCTGTCCAGCAGGGAGATATTCTGGGCGGGGGCCCTCATGGCGGTCGTGTTTAGAACAGGTAAGCCCTCCATCCATCAAGCATAGGCCTACTTGCTTCAGCTGGATTCGAAATATTGTAATCTTCTAACTCCGGTTTGTTTGATCAAATCTGTTTTGAAAGATTTTTAATCTTTCAGCAGCGCAGTGATTTGAAAATTCTGAACAGTTTTTCATGGGCACGTGCCTTTGATTGCGACCAGCTCACGAGTTAACTTTTGATTCGTGTCCAAGGCCGTACTAATGTTGAACGTAGGTCTTTTTGTTCCCGCCTTCAATCTATGTGCAACGCTGTACCTTATTCTATTGATATAACTATTTGATTCTGCGTACTCATTGGGCTCATTGAACATGAGATGAAATGCCTATGTCGGCCTGATTGATGCAGCCTGTGGGGGACAACTCGTAATCTGGGGTGTCCCAGATAGCCTGGGGTCAGAGACGGGGTCTTGTTTGGGGAAGGCAGACTTTTTGCTTGGGTTTGAATTGACACTTTAGGGGGCACTTTGATATTAAAGAGTCATCTCGCGGAGCATACGCGCAAGTATTGTGATTACAGGATTAGGTGGAAGATCAAGTATTGCATTTACGATGTGAAAGATGAGCGTCCACACTTTAGGGGATGGCCCAGAGTTGATTGACCTCGATTTGTTGATGTGTGGGATTGGGAGGTTGGTAGTGCGTTCTATCTTGACCTACTCCAACTCCACGGCGCTTGTTTATCCTCTATTCTTCCTTTCCTAGACTTATTGTTATATACGACATGCACTGTATCGTGTGTATAGATGTTTGTCTAATTGTGTTTTAACTGTTGTTTTGTTTGAATCGAATTAACATGGCATAAAGTGCCGTATTTCAAGATTTGTTAAATAAATGAAAAAAGAATTAAAAACCAAAATGTAAAAACAAAAATTAGCTAGCCTAGCTGGGGTTTTTCGCAGCTAGGGCCTATAGATGAGACGGCGAACGGCCCTCATTATTTTTCTTTATAATTACATAAAAATTAAAGTAAGCATGTTTTAATTACTCCTGTACTATAGTTGCTTCATTTTATCACTTTATTTTTTTCATATTATCATCACAAGTTTTATTTACAGTTTTGAGTTAAAACCTTCTACACATTTTTAACTTCAAATACGAAAAATGGGAACAATGAAGCTTTTGCATGTTTTATGTTATACTAATGATGTTAATGAGCAGTCTACGTCGTACATCTCTACAGAGTCTAATCAGTTATGTATTTCAGTGTTCACAGCGACGAGTTCCTTCGTGGGTGTCTCCGTGGTGACCACGCTGCTGGGCTTCTTCCGCGCCTGGGTGATGGTCACCGGACCCCTGGTGTTCGCCGACCACTGCGCCGACCGCTTCCCCTCGGCATTCGGACTCTACATGGTCATCAACGGCTTGATCGCCATATTGGTCGGCCCACTCATTGGTAAGCAGTTATGTGGGTTTGAGCACATCCCACGAAATACACGTTTTGTGTATGATATAGTTCAATACAATTTAATGGGAAAATCCTTTACGTGGATGAAACCTCTTAACCCTCGCGAGGATTAGGGATTCACAGACACGTTTCGACTTCCAATATACGTCTTATACAATCATGTATGTAGGGATCAGCAACAACCCAAAAGTGAACAAGTCCCACCTATACAATCATGACACACGTCCACCATCAAAAATGGAAAATTCACACTATCCTCCTCAAAAGATTCGTTCAGAATAAAAGACGACAGCATACAAACATAATGACGAAGTAGTAACCGCCTTCCGCACAGTTGATCTAAAATTCTTTGCCTTCTTCTTCTTCTTCTTCTTCACCTTGACTCAACCGTATAGATACAACCATACAAGACATCGAAGACGACCTCACAGAACAAGGGTTTCGTTTCGTCAACATAACGCAACTGTTCCACAAGCCTGTAAATGGAGAGAGACTCCCATGCCGCTCTTCGTCGTAGCCACGATGGCTTCCGACTCTGGACGGGAAAAACCCTTAGCCACCGTTGAAAGAATCTGTCACCACAGCGTCACCGTAGAGAAGTACCGAGGCCCCAAGGCTCACGACAATGTTACAACTGCCAACAATTCGGACCCAGTTGGAGTGCACCAAACCGCCAACAACACCGGCTATAGCTGGTTCTTCTTCTTCTTCTTTTCTTCTTCTTCTCTTCTCTTCTTCTTCTTCTTTCTTCTTCTTCTCTTCTTCTTCTTCTTCTTCTTCTTCTTCTTCTTCTTCTTCTTCTTCTTCTTCTTCTTCTTCTTCTTCTTCTTCTTCTTCTTCTTCTTCTTCTTCTTCTTCTTCTTCTTCTTCTTCTTCTTCTTCTTCATCTCCTTCTTATAATTGTACAAATTGCAAAGGAGACCACCTAATCTTATCACGACAGTGTCCAAAGTATCTGCGGAGAAGAGATCAACAGCACCAGGTTCGCCAATCAACTTCCATACGGAGACGAAATAGCAAGGAATCGACCTCCCCACAACTTCCACCCTCTTCCCACACAAAGATACACCCGCCAGAGCTTGTCCTACTTCACTGCTACCTCTAATCTGGAGCCCTCACCAAACTCTAATAGGAATATACAACCCTCTCCATCTCAAGATAGAACGCACTACCAACCTCCCAATCCCATATCAACAAATCAAGGTCAATCAAACTCTGGGCCATCCCCTAAAGAAAGTGTGGACCCTCATGATTAATCACAATACTTGCGCGAATGCTCCGCGAGATGACTCTTCAATATCAAAGTGCCCCTTAAAGTGTCAATTCAAACCCAAGACAAAAAGTCTGCCTTCCCCAAGACCCCGTCTCTGACCCCAGGCTATCTGGGACACCCCAGACTGATTAAGAGTTGTCCCCCACAGGCTTCACCAATCATGCTGCCTTTATGACCATCAGAGGCCGACATAGGTATTTTATCTCATGGGCAATGAGCCCAATGAGTACGCAGAATCATTTCTAGTTTTCGTTGTAGAGCACTTATATTTTTACCTTCCCTTGTCGCATTTTGGAAGATATATTATTTAAACACCTGAAAGTAAATAAACTTGGTGCAATGTTTCAGGCTGGATTCGCGACGTGACTGGCAGCTACGCAAGTATCCACGCACGCACTCAGCATCTTGACGGCAGTGTGCGTGGTGCAGTGGGCTGTCGAGTGGATCATACTCCGAAACAAGAAGAAGATCAAGCCTTGAATCTCACTTCTACGTTAGAGACAATTCGATTGATACATATCGTGAGTGATTTACTGACAGTATTTGCATCGCATTCTCAATCTAAGACATGGTTCGCTCTCAGATCGGTGCTTCTCAAAACGAGTCGCCTTAAATTCTTAAGGCGTGCTCTTAAATTTGAACTGTATAGATAAAGGGATTCGAATAAAATAATATAGTAGGTATACTGTAGCAGATTCTAGATCCAATTTTCAGATACAGTTAAGGGATTATTGTTTCGGTATGTGTCTCGCAGGATATCTTGGTTTGTTGCACTTCGAACTACTCAACTTTAGACATTTCTGCAATTATTATTGATGGTCCGGTACATTAGAGGTTTAGTGATACAATTGTATTAATATCAGCATTAACTCACAAAAATTTAGCTTTTTAAAATAGGCTAGGAAGGACGGCGACTGTTTAAATAGCATAAAGAATAAGGATGACGCTGGTGAAAATATGAAATGCTGGTAATTCTTTCAATAAATTTGTATTACTAAATCTTAAGGTGAAATTCACAAGTTTTTTTTTCCGAAAACTTTCGTTTTAATATGCCACCTAAATTTAATTGTGTTCCGAAGTAAAGTGTGCCCCTGAGTTAAACCTTGATAGATTTTAACATACAAATAACCTGATTCTCAAATGCACACAGTTTTATTAAGTATGGTCGTGCGGACTCGATAAATGTATTCGAGGATACATTTTAAGTGACATTGGCTTTAAATTTCCAGATAATGTATTTACCATTCTTTCGTGTGCAATTTGATGCAAAAAGCAGATTATAGTTTAAAATAAATAAAAAGTTCCATGAAAATATGAAATTAATCACTGAAAAGTTCCTCGATACTAAAAGGGATCAAGTTCCTTAAAAAGTTCCGAAAATATAAAACTCGTTCCCCAGAAATCGTTCTTTTAAAAAGTTCCTTCCCCAAGTATGCAGACCTAAAAGGTAGGATATACATTGGACATACCTTATAATCTGTGTATGTTCATGGCATGTTTGCTCAATGTCCAGAGTTTATAATGCAATGTTGCATTTTAAAAGCATGTTCTACGTACCGGTAATACATGGGTTATTAGCAAATATCCTTAAATAGATAAACGAGTTTTTTTAAACATGTAAGAAACGTCGTTGGGATATGCTATGGATGTTCATGCGATTGCCCTATGAATATCCCCTGAACATACTTTCAGCCATGCAGTATATCGTTTGGAGGATATACCTAGTATATTTCTGCAATATCGTGGATGTAAATTACACATTTAAATCCAAAATGGGATATCCCGTCATTATCGTGTGCTGTGTGGGAAGCGCCATTCTCACACACGAAAACTTTTCAGAACTTTTGAATTACCAATTAGAATTACATTGGTTACATAACATTGAACAAGTTGACATTTGCTTAACGTAATGTAGGCCTACATACAAGTTATTGAAACAACTGTGGTTTAGGTGCATGTAAACAGCAAGCTAATTGTGTGTGTTGCAATAAACTATTAGCCACCAATACTTCCCTACACTTCCCACCTGTCTTCCAGATCACATGTACTGCAGATTCTCTGTTGCTCGCTTCGCAATGGGAATCTTTGTCGTGGTTGGAAGAGTAAATAACTTGATCACAGACTCTCGGTTAAGAACATTTATATTTTTTATTTAGTTACAATTAAGCCTGAAGAAGGCCCTTGTTAGGTACAGGACGATGCGGAGAGAAACATTTCCTGTCTAAAGTACTAAGCTAGAAAGCCCTAACTACGCTCTAAATAGGTGTACTTTGTCATGTACCTTGCCGTAACTACAAAATTATGTGCATTACCAAGGACGAAGGCCCTTTATTCACTTTTGCCATGAAGATAGGGTTTTTAACCTAGTTTTTTATGGTAAAGGACACAAGGTGGATGTGATTTGTTTTCTAAGGCTGTGATTGTTTTATCGCAAAAAGCCATAATTACAGTAATTAATAGGATCCCTGTTATTAAATTCTATTTAATTTAAGTACTTCATTAATCCAATTGTATCTAAACAATAATAATTAGCCTTTGCAGCACAGATGAATTCACTAATTTTCATTTTACTCCGAAGTATTAATGTTGAAAGTAGATGGAACCCTTTTGCTTAGTAGGGCAAAATAGACGATTCTCAATGTTATGATTGTATGTTGTATCCCAACTGAACTGAGACTCACTTCAGAGTCGAGACTGGGGTGCAATGCACTAAATCACCCCACGCCTCGACCGTCATCTGGAGCGGCCAGCCACAGGGTGGTTTGCGACCGCTCCGTCATACAGAAGGGAGTCTGCAGTTCCAGTACCTTGTGTGTAGTTTAATAACTGACTGTATGTTCTATCCCAACTGAACTGAGACTCACTTCAGAGTCGAGACTGGGGCGCAATGCACTAAATCACTCCACGCCTCGACCGTCATCTGGAGCGGCCAGCCACAGGGTGGTTTACGACCGCTCCGTCATACAGAAGGGAGTCTGCAGTTCCAGTACCTTGTGTGTAGTTTAATAACTGACTGTATGTTCTATCCCAACTGAACTGAGACTCACTTCAGAGTCGAGACTGGGGTGCAATGCACTAAATCACCCCACGCCTCGACCGTCATCTGGAGCGGCCAGCCACTGGGTGGTTTACGACCGCTCCGTCATACAGAAGGGAGTCTGCAGTTCCAGTACCTTGTGTGTAGTTTAATAACTGATTGTATGTTCTATCCCAACTGAACTGAGACTCACTTCAGAGTCGAGACAGGGGTGCAATGCACTAAATCACTCCACGCCTCGACCGTCATCTGGAGCGGCTAGCCACAGGGTGGTTTACGACCGCTCCGTCATACAGAAGGGAGTCTGCAGTTCCATTACCTTGTTTGTAGTTTAATAACTGATTGTATGTTCTATCCCCCCTGCACTGCGGCCCACTTCAGAGTCGAGACTGGGGTGCAATGCACTAAATCACTCCACGCCTCGACCGTCATCTGGAGCGGCCAGCCACTGGGTGGTTTACGACCGCTCCGTCATACAGAAGGGAGTCTGCAGTTCCAGTACCTTGTGTGTAGTTTAATAACTGATTGTATGTTCTATCCCAACTGAACTGAGACTCACTTCAGAGTCGAGACTGGGGTGCAATGCACTAAATCACCCCACGCCTCGACCGTCATCTGGAGCGGCCAGCCACTGGGTGGTTTACGACCGCTCCGTCATACAGAAGGGAGTCTGCAGTTCCAGTACCTTGTGTGTAGTTTAATAACTGACTGTATGTTCTATCCCAACTGAACTGAGACTCACTTCAGAGTCGAGACAGGGGCGCAATGCACTAAATCACCCCACGCCTCGACCGTCATCTGGAGCGGCCAGCCACAGGGTGGTTTACGACCGCTCCGTCATACAGAAGGGAGTCTGCAGTTCGAGTACCTTGTAACACTGGCTCTCATCTCACAGTTTCAGTAAATAATAATATAAAAATACATAATACTTCCTTATGTGTTGTTCTTAGCTAACTAGAAGTTCGTAGTTCCAAAAGTTATCGTTTATTTTGTAGAATATAACATTGCGACGAAGACACGAAGCAGTTCTTAGTGGCTACGCCATCGCCAGTGAATCGCTAGAACAATAATATTACACGTCTCAGTTAACAACGGCACATACTTTTTACTCTCCTTACCTTAGGAAACATAATATTTAAACAGAATACATTACGTATATTCAATTTTTCATTTTCATATTTGGACCTCCACTAAATATTAAGAGAATACAAGTCATGTGTTATCCCCCACCTATTGCGACAAGTTGTTTAATTATAAGCGTAACTAGAAAGTTATGCGTACAGCCATGCAGTACAGTAGTAGTAGTCTTAGCAAAGAAGAAAGATGAATCTGAAAGATAAGCATGCTTACCATCACTTCTAGTAATCCATGTGAAGCAGTTAGCTAAATATTTGTTTAGGATTTACTTATCTGATACAATGCATTATTAAGTTTCGGTAAAATTGAGTGCAGGAAAATGTAAATGTTTGTGAATAAATAATTAACAATAGTAAAGTTGAATAACCAGAGTCTTCGTGTAACAGCTGATAAGAATGAACTAATTCTGTACCAACATTTTTTTGCAACATTTAACTTATTTAAATGTTTATGTTTACTAGAGTAGTATGTACTTTGTACACTAGGAAAACGCTTAAGTCCCGCCGCGTTGTTGGATGAGCGTAATTGGTGCATTGAGCTGCCATGTGTTATGCGGATTTTCTGTTGTTCTGTGAAAAAATCATTACTAAGTTGAAGAGTTTTTTTTAAATTAAATTAAATTAAATGAAAAATTAACTTAAATTTTAAATTTTTTAATTAATTGTAATTTAAAAAAAGGAAAAAATCGTAATATTGAAATTTTCATAAGAAATAATTATTCGATTGCGCACAAATTTTACACAAATATATGAATTTATAAAATTAAGGTTCTGTGAAAAAATTATTACAATAGGATAAAGCATATAGGTGTTATAAGTCAAAGAATTGTTTTAAAAAAGAAAAAAAACGTAAAATTTCGATTTTCATGAGAAATAATTTTTCGGTTTCGCTCAAATTTCCCACGAATATCTTAAAAAATGAAATAAAGATTCTGTGAAAAATCTTTAAAATCGGATAAAGCATGAAGGTGTTATAAGTCGAAGAAAGTTTTTAAAAATCGAAAAAAAATCGTAAAATTGCGTTTTTTATGAGAAAAAATTTCCCGATTGCGCTCAAAAACGTGGCAGTTCTAAGTTCAGAGATTTCGAAGGCCTCCATGAAATTTCATCGCAATCGGAGTATCGGTTTAGCCGGAATCGTGTTAACAGACACACAAAAATACAGAAAGAAAAAAAAAAACATTCCGGATTTTTTTCTCCAGTGTAGTGAAATGGAATCTTCGCTTCGCTCGCTACGCTCGCTACGCTCATCCAACTATGTATACATTGTGCTTTTGTTGCGCATTTTTTCACAACTTTGTTTAATTTATGATTGATTGGATATTGCTTAACGTCTCATATTAATGCACTTTGGCTATTCGAGACGATGAGTGGTGATAGTCTGATAGATGAGGATGAAGAAATAACAGAAGGGAAGAGGGGAAACCCGGTACAGGCACGTAGCCTACTCCTTTCGAAAATTACCAAGAGGACCAAAGGCTTAACGTCCCATCCGAAAGGACGGTGTAACATTGATAGTCATATAGGTTCCTCCACTAACCCGGACTGCCGAGCAGACGCTGAGGAGAACGAAGCCGTTACACTAGCTCTCGAACCCTCGATTTGCTCTAACCAGCGATATACGTGAGTTTCAGGGCAGAGTTGTCACCCACTCTACCCCTGACCACGCCCGTTTGAGGAATGACTTGCCCCTCACCCACACATATACACACAACAGGTAGAAACGTTATAAGAAATGTTAGTGGAAAAGTGAGTCAAGTTACCTACTAGACTCTACAACCCCACCCACTACACACTAGGCCACTTGATGCGAGAAGTCCTGCGGAGCAGAGCCTGGATGTCTTCGCGCATGTCCACCGGGTCAACACTGGGATCGTAACGCTTGTACGGCTGGCCGTCCTTGCCGACCAGGACCTTCTCGAAGTTCCAGCGAATGTCGGAGTCCCTCAGCGGCTTGTACCACAGCTGCTCCTTCGCTGAGTGACCGTCGCGAGACGAGGGACACCGCCTCTGAGGAATTATTATATTATTATTATTATTATTATTATTATTATTATTATTATTAATATAAAGTTTTTTTAAAGCATAAGCATAAGCCCGCTTTAAGGACATTATTATTAGTAGTAGTATATGATTAGTAGTATGATAGCAGTTGTAATAAAAGTATGCCCCGACTGGGGAACGAAACGCTTAAAAAAAACGCTTATGCTTAAATTTTTCTTTTTCTTTTCAAAGCTTAAAAACGCTTATGCTTTCCGTTATCGTCTATACTTTGTTGTTCACTCCTTGAATATTCCGAGTATAATACATTCGTGTGTTGTGTTGGATTGAGACTGAAAGTTAGGAACGTTGTTAGTTACCTTTAGGAAAGTGAAGAGAGGGTGCTCGCTCTCGCCGTTCACCTCTACCTTGGCAAACATGGGGAAGTTGGGGTACGAAGTTACCTCCCGGCCTCGCGTGCTTCACTCCGTTGAGAATCTCGGTGGCGTCGGCGCCTGGCTCTAGCTGCCGGACTAACAAGGTTAATCATTCAATCCAGCAATGTGAACAAAAATAATTTAAACTTCAATTAAAAATCTTCAAAACAGTATTTAAAAGAGAGATTTCGATATAAACAATATTTTTCAATGATAAAACTTGGCTGTCGGGATATTCCGTGTCGATTGTCATTAAAATTATGACGTTTCGAGCTGATTGCAAAACTCATCTTCAGAGAAGAAGAGGAAAATCACTGGGCAGAACCTGACTCGAATTGACTCGGGCCGTGAAAGCCTACGACAAGTTTTAATATTTTTCAAAATCAATGTTATGGATTTAAAAAAAATCAACATACCCCAAATAATATTTTTTTAAATGTCAAAATATGTATCTTTCCAACCATAGATGCGATACGTACCAGGCCGAATTGATTGCATGGGAACCCCAGGACGACAAAATCATGGAAACTTGATTGTAGTGCATTGATTCCATGATATTGTGGGGTGAAACCTCAGTAGGTCGCCACGTTCACCACCAGGACCACCTGCAAACAGACATGTTGTACACCTCTACTTGGACTCGAGGTACGGTCGGGACCCGGGGCTTCCTGTATGTCAGTGCTTTAGCTCGGCAGGGGAAGTCACATCGCTTGCTGGATATTGCGGTGGATTTACTTTTTCGAAATTATTACGGACTGATTCGTCTATGTTGGGAGAATTGTGACCTGTCGGATTTGGGTGGAATGATTGTTGAAGGTGATCAGCCAAGGCGTTTGCCTTCTCCTCACTGCTGAGAGTCTGTCGAGTCGGCGTAGTGCGCCTTTGCAATTGGCCAAATCGTGCCAACTCATGGGCAATGAGCCCAACGAGTACGCAGAATGTACACATACACTTGGGCACGGAGAGTAGTGTTATATACTAGGGAAACGCCAAAGTCGTTGTTAAACGAGTGAGTGAGCCATGTGTTGAGTACATGCGGTAACATTACTTTTCTTCCCCCTACCTTAGGCAACCCTAGCCTATAATAGGCTAGAGTGGCGCATTTTGGCCTTACAGTGGCGTGCCCTTATACCAACTAAATTTAAAAACCCTATTATTTATACCAATATAATTATCAAACTCAAATGCAAATGTTCCTGGGTACTCAACACATGAGTTGCTCACTCGTCTAACAACGGCTTTAGCGTTTCCCTAGTCTAGTTGGCTAAGGCGTCCTTGGGCCGAAATGTGGGAGACGTGGGTTCAATCTCCAGGTCGGGAAAGATTTTGTAATTTCTGGACTGTATTTTTTAAAATTATTAAACATGTTTTGAAATGCATATAAGTACTCAGTGTAGTCCATCATCTGTGACAATACTATGGAAAACATAGCCGGTACGAAATACGTGTAAAGATTGCAAGGTCTAATCAATCTCCGAGCGGAATTTGGGGGTACCTTGGTCGTGCAAAATTTAATCCACCGTTGACACTGCATTTCACCGCCAGACAGATAAGAAACAAAAAATGTTTTTTTCAAAACCAAAACCATTGTCGTTAAAATAATTTTTACACATTAGTAGCGTATTTTTCAGTTTATTATTTCTTGGAGGTTTAACATCGCAATGGATCTAGCTGATTTTGTTAGCAGTTCTCAGTAAACTCAAGGTCTACTCAATCTCCGAGCGGAATTTGGGGGATACCTTGGGCGTGCAAAATTTTATCCACCGTAGGCACGGCATTTCACCGCCAGACAGATAATAAACAAAAAATATTTTTTCAAAACCAAAACCATTGTCGTTAAAATAATTTTTACACATTGGTAGCATATTTTTCAGTTTATTATTTCTTGTAGGTTTAAATCGCAATGGATCTAGCTGATTTTGTTAGCAGTTCTCAGTAAACTCAAGGTCTACTCAATCTCCGAGCGGAATTTGGGGGATACCTTGGGCGTGCAAAATTTTATCCACCGTAGGCACGGCATTTCACCGCCAGACAGATAATAAACAAAAAATATTTTTTCAAAACCAAAACCATTGTCGTTAAAATAATTTTTACACATTAGTAGCGTATTTTTCAGTTTATTATTTCTTGGAGGTTAACATCGCAATGGATCTAGCTGATTTTGTTAGCAGTTCTCAGTAAACTCGTACCGGATGTCTGTTTAAAATTTCAGCGCAATCTGTTCAGCGATTCGGCTGATTTTCGACGTACAGACCCACAGATTCACAGAATGAGCGCCGTTTGATTTGAATGGAGATCACTCAGTCGCTTCGCTCCCTCGTTTAACTAGGGAAACGCCAAAGTCGTTGTTAAACGAGTGAGTTAGCCAAGTGTTTTGACTTCTAAAACCGGACCGTCTGGTCACCTTAGGAACTCACTCTGCTTGCCACAATAATTATTTAAATTGAACATTCAAAATGCGAATCGTATTCAAAACGTATTAGCGTGAAACATTAACAAATTTCCAAGATAAAACGAAATTACCTAATTTTTATTTCCATTTAACACCCCTCAAAAATAATATGTGGGTGTAAAAATATAAAAAAGTTAGAACTGACGGGTATCGAAGCCCATCCATCCGTGCGGTAGGCTAAATGGTTACCACTAGGCCATGCAGGCCACGTCAACCACGTCCCGCTAACTGCTACGAAACAAATGCCATTATTATTATTATTATTATTATTATTATTATTATTATTATTATTATTATTATTATTATTATTATTATTATTATTATTATTATTATTATTAAAAATCACATTTTTATTTATTGTAGGCTTAAATCGCAGTTGATCAAGCTGATTTTGTTAACAGTTCTTAGTAAACTCGTACCGGATGTCTGTTTAAAATTTCAGCGCTATCTGTTCAGCGGTTCGGCTGATTTTCGACGTACAGACAGACAGACAGAATCACAGAATGAGACCCGTTTGAGTTGAATGGAGACACTCAGTCGCTCCGCTCCCTCGTTTAACTAGGAAAACGCCGAAGGCGTTGTTAAACGAGTGAGTGACCTATGTGTATAGTATCCGGTATCATTCCCCATACTGGGCTACATTCAGCCTTAGGTAAATGGGAGAAAAGGCAATGTTCCCGGGTACTCAACACATGGCTCACTCACTTTGGCGTTTCCCTAGTTATTTAAATTGAACATTTAAAATGCCAATCCATGTTCAAAACGTATTAGCGTGAAACATTACCAAATTTTCAAGATAAAACAAAATCACCTAAGTTTTATTACCCATTTAACACCCCTCAAAAATAATATGTGGGTGTAAAAATATAAAAAAGTTCGAGCTAATGGGTATCGAACCCCAACCCTCCGTGCGGTAGCCTAAACGCTTACCAATAGGCCATGCAAGCCACGTAGATCTCGTCCCACTAGCTGCTACTAAACAAATGCTATAGATATTTAAAAAATCACATTTTAATTTATTGTAGGATTAAATCGCAATGAATCTAGCTGATTTTGTTAACAGTTCTCAGTATACTCGTACCAGATGTCTGTTTAAAATTTCAGCCCAATCTGTTCAGCGGTTCGGCTTATTTTCGACGTACAGACAGACAGACAGACAGAATCATAGAATGAGAGCCGTTCGAGTTGAATGGAGACACTCGGTCGCTCCGCTCCCTCGTTTAATTAATGTAATGTCGAAATTGTATTTTTTGTATGCGTTGACATTTTATTCGTTTCTAATGCAGGCAGTGGTGGTCAATTAGTACATAAATCAATCTGAGCATAAGTATGACGATTGTTATTCTTTTGTCGTCTCTTTTGCCGCCCTTTTATTGCAATTGCTATTCAAGACGATGATTGGTGATAGACGAGGGCGAAGGCAATAAAACATGTTTGGGTTTAAACCCACGTCCTACTCGTAGTGTCATACGCTTTGAAGCCCCCGGTGGACTGGGTCTGTTGGGCTGGTTACATAACATTTATTTGTTCATAATGGTGTGGTTGGGTAATAATGTTAAAAGGTGGTACTGCCAGCCTACCACTTCATGAGCATCACATGATTTAACTCAACATAACTTCACTATTTTGATTTAATTTATTACTGCCTTTTCATTGATTATAGCTCTCACAAAGTGTTTCTACGACTAGAGCTAGGCTGTGGCATAAATCTAATTAGACGACCCATTTAGTGTTCTTTTGGCACTAAATTACTCTTGTTTGGCGCGATATTCAAAACTTTAAATCTTCAAAGGTCTCCAAGAAGTTTGAATCGGCACAATTGGCACCCAACGTGATGGGCTTTGGTAGGTCAACAATCGTGTATAGGTGGAACCTGATAAGCTGTCGCTCGCCGAGGGATCGCAGCACTGTCGTCCACGCACTATGGCCACAGGATCGGCAAAAAGTAAATAAAATAACGGTCTCTAAAACTGCTTTCGGAGAAAAACACGACTATTTTAAAGCCAAGGCCTGCCCAATATATCCTAAAAATAAAGTATTTATGAAGTGTACGAATAAAATCAAGACATTTTGATGCTCCTAAACATTGACATCACATCTGGCGAGGTTGGCATTATAAACAGCTGGAACTTTGGACACACCATTACTAACAGGGCAAAAAACACTTACGAAATCGGTGATTACTTAAAATCATTATTTCGCTAAAATACTGACTCTGTGGGACGAACTACTATATTCACAGCTTATAAAATGTTGATTTATGTGATAACATATCACGATAACATGGCCAAATACGGTAGGCCCTACCTAATGCCCATTGTGTGTAAATTGTCAACGTTGGCGTCCGTGCTCTCGCTTGACCTTGACGTGCGACAGCTTATCTGGTCCCACCTATACCTCCACAGTGGTGCGTACGGGACTCGAACCCGCATCCAACATCTGAGCTAGCCTCTTTGCTACTTGGATCACCATGTAGTGGGGTATTTGTCATTGCTGGTGTACCGAACGTCAAATAAACGACGGAACTTGTGCACTTTAGTTAGTTACAGTACTACAATTATTCAATGGTAGCACTAATTGGCAAGTTTCCTGTCATTAGATATAGAATCATTATTTTCATTTTCATGACAAAAGATAATAATAATGCAAAGTATATTTTCCTTGATCGAAGGTCTTGAAATAATGTCAAATTGACGTGTACTCTATGCACAAATATGAAGTAGACCTTGACGAGAACTAACATGTTTTATAAACGTAATGACCTTATGCAAACCAAGTGGATTCATGCCATGCGCGTGGATTGATTGAGAGGATGATTGGCTGGTTGATTGCATGGCTCTCAGAATGGCATAATGCTGCCAATATCTTCATTGTTCATAAAGATTGATGTTACAAGTTAAGCACATGCAAGGAAACAAGGCTCAAAGTAGCGGAAACATTATTACATTATATTTTAACAATATGGCTAACGTTCCTTGTCTTATTCAGTTCCTACTCCGTTCAACATGCTACTTTCCTCATTTAAAACCTTGACTTATATTTAAAAATTAAAATAGAACAAAAATTATATCTTTTTTCTGACACCATTTGACAGCCTATTTCGACATTCGATTTATTTTCTAACTTCAAAAACATGTAACTCATTGTTATTTTGTTATTTTTTTTGCGTTTCACAATTAAGTTTGTTATCATTGCAACCATGGTAAAAACATTAACTTTTTTTGGTTTATTTTGGGTACATGTTCCATTCTTTGTACTGTCACCTTCTTATTATAATATTTATTTGCCTGTTTCACCCCAAATTTAAGCCATGTTTATGGTTTGTGTTTTTTTTTAGCTTATACTAATTATATTTTGTTTTGTATATAATGATGTAATTTTTGTACAACTTGATGTATTTGTAACAAAATAAAACTTACTTAAAAAATACACTTAAGTGCAAACTAGGACATACAACCTATCAGAGGACATGTTTTAAGGTCAGACAACCAGGTCCAGCTGAAGAGCGGGCGTAAGGAAATAATAGTATTCCGAAGACCCCAACCCCCTCATAGTACACCAGCCAGGGACCTATTGCTTACAAAAAAGGTCGACGCATTTTGACTTCGGAGTATGATAAAACAAGGCTACCTGAACACTATGTCATGAGGTGATAAGCTGGCAAAGGGGCCAAACACGCCGCCATCTTGGATTTTATCAAATTCAAACAAATGGCTATAAAAACCAAACTGCTAGACCGATTTTGAAAAAGTTAAGTGTTCCAGATTTAAAATTTTATTTCAAATGTATGTATGTGGCCAATTTGTAAATTTTGTAATTGAATTATGCAAATAAAATACATTTTCTGAGTCAATATTTTTTATTCTGGAATGTTTGGCTTATAACTTTTAAGAGAGCGCCTTAATTGAAAAAGTACTTCTTTTTTAAGAGAGCGCTTATCTCAAACAAAACGCAACCAAATTTAGTTCTTTATCTCAATTACTTCCCGAGATATGAATTTTTGAAGAGTCGTGCCACCCTCGCTTGCCGCGCCTATCAAGCCAGGCAGCTTTCGGTGCGCGTGCGATTTATGTTGTATTTCGTTCTCGTTCTTCGTCGACGCATTTTGACTTCTGAATATGATATAACAAAGCTACTTTAATACTATGTATGAGGTGATAATCTGGGAATTGGGCCAAACACGCCGCCATCTTGGATTGTATCAAATTCAAACAAATGGCTATAAAAACCAAACCGCTGAACCGATTTTGAAAAAGTTTAGTGTCCCAGATTTAAAATTTAATTTAAAATGTATTTGTGTAGCCAATTTGTAAATTTTGTAATTGTAATATGCAATTAAAATATTTTTTCTGAGTCAATGTTTTTGTTCTGCAATGTTTGGCTTATATCTTTTGAGAGATCGCCTTAATTGAAAACGTACTTATGTAAAACTTTTACTTTTAGATAACTTTAATTCAAACATAACGCAATTAAATTTAGATATGTATCCCAATTACTTCCCGAGATATGAATTTTTGAAAGAGTCGTGCCACCCTCGCTTGCCACGCTTGTGAAGCCAGGCAACGTTCGGTGCCCGTGCGATTTATGTTGTCTTTCGTTCTCGGATTATCTTTTGATAGTTTATTTCAATGGTATTATTTGCATTGGATCAATGTTAATCATATAATTCCAAAAAGACCTCAAAAGGGTTGAAGATAAACTCCTCACATATTCTATTATTATGTGTATTACTGAAACGAATTGAGTTTGAACTCTTTCAGGAATAAACCTTCATTTACTTCCGAATTCTGATGCAATGCTGGATGCAGCGTACGATTTTTTTTTAGCAAGTAGACGAACGGAATAAGATTATCTTTTGATCGAGGATAGCAATCTTTTCGTTACAATTTTCCGTTATTGCAAATTGATGCTTAAAGACTAATTAACATTAACTGCACACATTTTCTCATGCTTATAATAAATTAAAACTCTTGCGTCAATTTTCCTTCATTCATTCAATCCTACATAGTTTGAAGGCAATACCAAATGTTTTACATTTCTATTTGTCTTCAGTTTGATTATCTCATAGATGAAAGATAATGAAATTATAATAATGAATGCGTATTTTACTTGCATGTACTAAAATGTTCCAAGTACAAAATTAAAAAGAACTAGTTTGCATTGCATTTGCATATTGTAATACAACTAAACTAATTATAAACAAATTGTATACTCTAATTCACAGTAGATATCAATGCATCATTGTACTTGTGCATAGTTATTTTTAAGACTCAAGCTTTGAGAGTTGAGCTTTAGATTGAGTGTTATACACTTGATCACATGTTTGCAAGTTTGTACGGTGTTTTGTATCATAAATCCGCTTACTTTCGTTTATGAATATAGTTCCTTTCTAAATTCAAGAGAGGCTCCATCATCAATTTTCTTCACATTAAGCACTTGATTTCGAATGTCGTTAGATTGATTGGATATTGCTTTACGTCTCATATTTATGCAACTTGGCTAATCGAGACGAAGGGAGGGACGTAAGGGATGACGCGGGGGGACAAGGGGTGGACAGGCCTGTGCTGGTCAGAACCAGCCACAAGCGTATGGGGAAGGCAGGGGTTCCCCCCACGTCGTGGTCGTCTCTGTCTGTGTCATCATCCGTCCGTGTTGTCTTTGTCGTCGCCGTCGGGGAGGTAGTCAAAGGGAAGGGGTTCCCCGACGACGACCCAGAACTCGCCATTAGTTTCAGGGAGTGAAACTGCCCTATTCACGGGCCAAACCGCGAGAAGGTGTCGAGCTGGAATTTGAAGGCCCGAATGTCGTTAGACATTACATCTTGGGTTATTATGGTATGCAAACGTTTATCAGTGAGTTCAAACGGGTTCTCATGAGAGTGTATGAAGTGGATCATTGGATGAGCGAAGCGAAGACTTCAATTTCACTGACCCCCAAAAAATTTGGCTCGGGTGTTTTTTTTGTTTGTTTGTTTGTTTGTTTTTTTTTTGTTTGTTTTTCTGTCTGTTTGTTAACTCTCTACCAGGCAAACGGCATATCCGATCTTAATGAAAATTTGACAGGACCTTCGAAATCTCTGAACTTAGAGGTGTATTGTTTTTGGGTACAATCGAAGAAATATTTCTCATGAATATCGTACTTTTACGATTTTTTTCGATTTTTGGGCGATATTTTCGTGCCATTTGGGCCAATTCTGACCAAACGGGTGGGGCTACAACGTTCATATTATACATGGACATTAAGGTTATGGTGATGTAGTATCTTTTGTAAGAAAAAGTTGAAAAAGTTAGCCAGATTTCATAGAAATAAAGCTTTTAATATAGTTTTTTATGGTAAATAATACCAATTGACAGGTAACAAAAGAAACTTGACAACAATGACCTACAATGCGTAGGCAGCAAAACAAAGCACTTGCAAAAGTAAAGATATCCCTCGCAAACTAAAAATTTTAAAAAGCTCATCCATCAACGCGGCGGGACTTAAGCGTTTTCCTAGTAGTTTGAATCTTCTCCTCGTAAGCTGAAGTTCAAGACGAGCTGTATTCTGACTATGAAAATCATTGGTGTTGAAATTGTCTGTTTTACTTATGTCTCTA
Source organism: Sweltsa coloradensis (assembly GCA_024449915.1). Taxonomy (NCBI): domain Eukaryota; kingdom Metazoa; phylum Arthropoda; class Insecta; order Plecoptera; family Chloroperlidae; genus Sweltsa; species Sweltsa coloradensis. The sequence continues at coordinate 203,008 of JAMZAV010000497.1, read as the reverse complement.
TGCAAGTTTGATACAGCTAACATTTCATGATGTATAATATCCCACTCTGCAACAAATAATTTTCTTTTAGTTCATCCAATGAACCATGCTTCTTTTTTTGGAGCGATTAATGGTCTGTTCTAGACACATTTCTCCGCCAACCGCTTTGAATATCCTTTTGTTTGCTTTGTAACAAATTCTTCATCCATGAACATTTCATACACGTATGGAGCAGTGTCAGGTAGTCTCCTCATATCCTCTAAGTATACAGAGCACCAGCGAAAATAATTTTTTTCTGTCGCATACGGCAAAAAAAATACGAGTTTTTGAATTGCAAACAATTTGCAATTCGCAGTTTCCTTCTCTGTCTGCACGTAATAAATCCATTAGAAGAGATACCATATCAAAAACAAACTCAGTATTTGAACTTTTCATTTGTTTCAGAATTAGTTGTACAAAAGTTGCGAAAATCCTCCATTAAGTGATCAGCTGCCTGTAAGGATGTGCTCATGGCTCTTATAGCTAGCTTCAATTGTCACAGTTTTCAACGCAATGTCGAAGATCAATGACAATCTATAGAATTTTGGAAAACTGATCTGGATTGTTCGTTTCAAAGAAATTGGTTAGAAGAAGTCGATTCATTGTTGCACCTAAGTGCATCATACCGTGCAAAGATCGAGCAATGTTTTCCGTTAATTACAGAATCTACAACGCTTACTCTGAAGATAGAACATTCTGTCCAAATTGACTCTGAACCACTTCCTTTCAGAAACTTGCCAATACAGCCAAGCACTACTTTAATCAAATGAAAAATTAATGATCCCAAGCAAAGAACAAGGTTTTTGAATTCATTAAGTCAATGTAAAAAAAATCTGTTTTGCTATGTGATAAACACCTTCATCCATAGTCACTGGCAAATATGACTGGTCTAACTTGTCGAGGACACTTCGAAATTTTTTCAAGGTTGTATAAAAAGTACTGTATTCGGTAACTGGGTGCAAAGAACAAAACAAAGAACACCATTGAAATAAACTATCAAAAGATAATCCGAGAACGAAATACAACATAAATCGCACGGGCACCGAACACTGCCTGGCTTGACAAGCGCGGCAAGCAAGGGTGGCACGACTCTTCAAAAATTCATATCTCGGGAAGTAACAGAGATAAAGACCTAAATGAGGTTGCGTTATGTTTAAATTAAAGTTATCTAAAAGGTTTACATGAAGTACTTTTTCAATTAAGGCGCTCTCTTAAAAGTTATAAGCCAAACATTCCAGAACAAAAAACATTGACTCAGAAAATGTATTTTATTTGCATAATACAATTACAAAATTTACAAATTGGCCACACACATACTTTTGAAATAAAATTCCAAATCTGGAACACTAAATGTTTTTTAAATCGGTTTTGCGGTTTGGTTTTTATAGCCATTTGTTTGAATTTGATAAAATCCAAGACATGCCGCGTGTTTGGCCCCTTTTCCAGCTTTTCACCTCATGACATTGTATTCAGGTAGCCTTGTTATATCATATTCCAAAGTCAAAATGCGTCGACCTTTTTTGTAAGCAAAAGGTCCCTGGCTGCAGGCCTATCACTTTTTTTACCCCTCTTTGAGCGAGGGAATATGGATGGAGGGAATCCCCATGTCTTGAGTTTTTATTTAAAAGGATATAAAGCACCAAGCAATAATATTAAGACAAATCTTCCGTTAGAATTCCCCTTGGTAAGTCAATACCATACAGAGTACATAACAACATACGTGATGTGTTTCTTTCTTCTAGCCTGGCAAAGTTTCTACCACTCCAGCGCGGTGGTCAGTCAGCCTCACATCACAACGAGTGCATCCACGTGGTCGAGTTTCCAGGAAACAGAATGTACCAGCAGGAAGTTATCATGTATTAGTTGCTAGGCCGTTGGTAATGATAGATAAGAGAATTATGTTTAAACATTCAATAAAGGAACCAAGGAATGCTTTTTAATTTGCTGCAATTGAGTTTAGAGGATAAATAACAATACTGAAGCAACAAGATTGCGAACAGGAAGATGCTCTGGAGAAATGCCAGTTGGTTGACAAGTGTTCGTGTGCCACAGGTGTGTTGTGAGAAGGGGTGACTGGTGTGGAGGCAACTCATCACGGGCAAGTGTGCGTGTCAGTGTCGGTCATGGTCGTATCCTAGTACCATGACTCCACCCACCTTGCCCCTGTAGTCGGACAGGCTGATGTTCTTGGTCTTCCAGATGTCCTGGGCGACGAAGTTGTGCAAGGACACCCCGGAGATGTGTGAGTGTGTGTGTGCGTGTGAGTATATGTGCGTGAGTATGTGCGTGAAGCTCCACCCACCTTGCCCCTGTAGTCGGACAGGCTGATGTTCTTGGTCTTCCAGATGTCCTGGGCGACGAAGTTGTGCAAGGACACCCCGGAGATGTCACCGTCGCACATGACAGACGGGACTCGCTGAACCTTCTGTACCGTAGTCGGCGTCATCGTCCCCTCCAGCCCTGACGCGGCCACCAGCAGCACTGACAGCACCGCCCTCAACCCCATTCTAGGACATAGAACACACATCGTACACACAGCCCTGACGCGGCCACCAGCAGCACTGACAGCACCGCCCTCAACCCCATTCTAGGACATGACAGAAACATGTCGTATGCAGAGTCTACACTCTCTGCTACAAGAACTTATTGCCAACAGGTTGTGGAGAAAAGAGGTGCTGGAGTAAACAGCTAATGGAGTAAACGGGTGCTAGAATAAAGAATTGCCAGAGTAAAGATATACTGGAGTAAATGTATGTTGGAGTAAAGGGATGCTGGAGTAAAGATGGATGACTGAAAGTAATACAGGTGGTTGAGTAAAGATGAGTATTACATTTCAAATTCATCAGAGTCAAACCTTGGTTTAGAAAGGGTCATCTCTTTTAGATATGAATGAATTGCTTATAATTTTCTCAATGATAACATTTGATTAGCAAGGGACGTGCTATAGGGAGTAACAATAACCAAAGCTGTGCAGTATTGTGTCGAACGCCGTGCAAGTAGAACGCTAGTGAATAGCTCCGCATAGTACAGTGAGTGCATCGTACAGTGTTTATACAGAGTGCGTTAACGAGTGATATGAAAACTTGTACACCAAATAAGTTATTATAAAAACCAAATGATTAGACATTGATGAGATGGCTGTTCAAACCATGATGTCCATCAAAGGGTGAAGTACACTTCAGTTTGATATAAATAGTGACTCGTTCAGAGCAGCAGGTTCCTCGGGCGAAGCAGGAAGAACCAAAAATAAACGAAGAACCAACGAAGAAGATCATCACCATGAGCATACAAAATCGTTTAACACCCTCAGGACACTACTCAAAGAAGATTTTCAACTTAACTACAAAGGAGATAATATAGTAATCATCAAAGCAAAAACTAGAAATAACTACGATATAATATCAACCTTCAACGCAAATAAACTAGAATTTCACAGGTGTACCCCGGCATCAGACCGGGAACTCAGAATGGTAATGAACATGCCACCAATTAATCTTACAACAGACGGAATTCTTTTCGACTTTCAAAGACTATCCCAACGTCCGTTAAAAGTAACCCAAATGATCAAGAAAGCAAATGACAGCTTAAACGGAGTTCATCACCACAAGTACCCTATGTACATAACAACCTTCGAGAAAGGAACGCTTGCGAGTGACGTCTTCAAGCACACGAATGTTTTTTACTGCATCATAAAATGGGAAATTTTAAAAAATGTATCGGGAGTCACTCAGTGTTACAACTGTCAATCATTAGGGCATATTGCCAATAATTGTAACAAACTATCCAAGTGTTCTAAATGTGCCGGATCTCACCAAACTAAAGACTGTAAAAAAACTATGGACACTTCTCCAACATGCAGTAATTGCAAAGGCCCCCATCCCGCTAGCTATCGACAGTGCGATAGCTATACTAAACAACTTAGCATTAAATTAAACCAAACCAACCATCAGCAACATCGCAGAGGAGAGGGACCCCCTCCCCATGCTACTCAAGAACACCCCCACTTCCAGTGACTTCCAACCCCTCGAGACCGTCTCCTTCTCAACAGAAAGCAGCAACTACCCCAGCAACCGCCTTAAGTGATATTTTTTATATACTGAGTGAAATTATAAACCTTGTTTGAAACGTAAATTTTGGAAATGTTAAATCCGTAATTGTAAATACAATAACCAAGATTAAACAATTTAACGACAGTATCTCAAAAGTAGCAGCCTTGCTAGAGGGACTAAGGGAACTTTTCATTAGCAATGGCAGTTTAGACCACTTATACTATACTGGAACTGTACTGTAACTCCATTATCTCAAAAGCTAAGAAACTAAGCTAACTCCCCGCCATTCTCTCAAAGTAGCGGAATTCTCAGTCTACAGAAAAATGTAATTTTTTTTTAAAATTTTTATCGTGGTAAATTTTTATCGTGGGAAACCTGTTATAGGGTGCAATTAGCCTCTCTTCAGGTGAACCAGGAAGTTACTATAGAAACTTGACAACAATCACCTACAATGCGTTCATAAAGCAATCTACGGGCCTACAGATATTTGACATTCTAATTACCATAGCAATTAGTACTTAGTTTATAAAAATTACCCTAATTCAACAAAAATGATTTTGCATTGGAACTTGAAGAAGTAAATAGATCCCACGCATACTAAAACTTAAAAAAGCTCATCTATCAAACGCGACTAAAAAAAGCGTTCACGAAGCGGCCTATGTGTAATATCACATCTGCACTACGTAATATTTCCCATCTATACGCAACTTCTTTCAGTCTTGTGCACTCCGCTCTCGTATACTGTAAAATCGTATTTATTATTTCTGGAAGTAGTGAAACCTTTAATTCAAAATTAATATAAGATGCACAAACATATTATGAATATGTTCTTACTTGCCTCAGTGTCCGGGCAGACGGATTGACCTCTTAACAGCTCGGCAGGCACTGCGAGAATCACTGAACGCTGCTAACCGGTCAACTCTATAGTATGAACAACCAACGCGATTACGAGGTCCGGTTCGATATATCGAGGATGTAGCCTATAATAAGCAGCGGAAGGAATTATTAGTAGCCACTGGCGCTCCCCCGACCGTAACACCGATTACCATGGGATATCCGAGCAATCATAACCTACATTTACCAGGAACACTTGGTTTGGCTTCAGAAGCTGTTTATTAATGTCACCGGTGAAACTATTGGGTACCGCAAGTAAGTAAATCCTATCCGATAGAGGTAGCCAGAATCCTGGTGTAATCACTGTAATAAGCGTAAATGTAACCAAAGTGACTTTCCACACTTTGGTTAGCCCTGGGACCACAAATTACAGACACATTCTTTTTAAGATCGTGTTACTCTGAAAGAGAGGTAAATTTACTATTGTTCTAGTCCAGAAATAATTTCGTTATTCTGGTTATTTGTAAATTTTGACTTTTTCCCCCTGGGGCTAAACATTACCTCCAGGTTATTTGAAAATGGTGTTTTTGTGAAAGAGCGGAAAATTTACGATTATTCTAGTCAAAATTACACAAAACTTCTGCTAATTTGTAAGTTTTGATTTTTCACATTTTGGTAACCGTGGCCGCTGATTTTGTAAAAATGTGTTTTTATGAAAGAGCGGAAAAGTTCCGATTGCTTTAGTGCAGATTGCATTGAAATTCTTCTAATTGTATGTTGTTTTGACTTTTTCCACTTTAAAAAAGTCAGCCTTGGGGTTAAAAATAACAGCCCGAATTTTTCAAAATGGTGTTTTAATTTAAAAAATCGGAAAATTTACTTTTGTTCTAGTCTAAAATGAACCATTCTGCTGCCCATCCATCGTCAAAATTTGAAATTTTACTCACCCCTGACAGCCCCAAAGATACTGTTAGATTATTTTGCAATGGTGTTTTTATGAAAGAATATACAATTTTTATCTATTTAATTTTCAGTTTACATCTTTATTTTGTTAATACGCAAAATCGCGCAAAATTGTTAAAAATTTTCCTCGATTTGGCTAGCCCTGGGCCCAAATTTACCACTGTTTTTTTTTCAAAATTTGTTTTTATAGAAGATCGGGGAATTTCTGATGAGTCTACGAAAGGAATAATTTGTTATCACAATTCACGCTATTCTATATTATTGTTTAATACCAAAAAATTGTTTGTTTTCACACTTTTGACAGCCCTCGGGCCGAAAGTAACCATCCGATTTGTTTAGGCTAGTGTTTTTATGAAAGAGCAGAAAATTGCCAATTGACCCACCAAAGGAAAAACTCTTGTTTCAATTTGCACTCTTCTTTTGCTTTTCTATATTGTTTTTTACTTTTCCCACCTTTAACAGCCCTGGGGCCCAAAGTCACACTACAATTTTTTCAAAGTGGTGTTTTTGTGATGAAGCGGAAAATTTACGAATTGTGTAGTCCCGTTTCACACCGTTTTCTCTTTGATCTAAAAATTTGGATTTTTTAAAACTTGGGGCAGCCCTACCGCCCAAAGTTACCCTCAGATTTTCTTTTCATATATTTTTATGAAAGAGTGTTCTCTTATTATTATTATTTTATTATTATTATATTATATAGGAATATATATTATATATTATTATTATATTATATTATATTATTATCTTATTATAAGTCATTAGTTATTAATAATTATTTTTTCCAAAGAGAATTATAACACATTTGCACTTTCGACATAATATCGTGTGGAAAAGTCTCCTGAGTTTTGCAAATATTTTTTCTAATTCTATCGTAATTTTTAAGTTTTGTTTCACCAGTCAAAGTTTTGCACGTTTGAATGCGCGCCAAAACGCTACTGCCGCTGCTGGCCGGTACGTCACGATCCGGTAATCGCCCGAGAGGGCGGACAACAGTCTACTGGCAGCCCATATAAACATCATCGTTTTGTCAAACGGCGCCAGTGATTGTTCCACATCCACATGATTCGCGTATTTGAAATGCAACATTTTATTCAGACTGTTTTATGTATATTCTATTTTCTTTGCTTCACATGAAAATATTGATTGCGTGAAAACTGTACGGTACTCATACGGAACTACAACTACCGCGGAATTAAATATATAGCACGATGGCGAATTTCACACGAAATTATCAATTTATAAAAATTAAGGTTCTGTGAAAAAATCATTTTAATCGGATAAAGCATATTGGTGTTACTAGGAAGCTTCGCAAACGCTTTTTCAGGCGCGTTGTTGGATAAGCGTATGTTTTTTTAAACGAAAAAAGTGTAAAATTGCGATTTTCATGAGAAAATGTTTTTCGATTCCGCTCAAATTTTACACAAATACATAAATTCATAAAATTGAGGTTCTGTGAAAATATCATTATAATCGGATAAAGCACGTAGATGTTACAAGTCGGAGAATTTTTTTTAAACGAAAAAAGCATAAAATTGCGATTTTCAAAAGAAATTATTTTTCGATTGCGCTCAAATTTCACACCAATATATTGATTCATAAAATTAAGGTTCTGTGAAAAAATCATTACAATCGAATAAAGCATGTAGGTATTATAAGTCCAAGAATCTTTTAAAAATAAAAATAAATAGTAAAATTGCGATTTTCATAAGAAATAATTTTTCGATTGCGCTCAAAATTTAAACGAATATATTAATTCATAACATTATGGTTTTGTGAAAAAATTATATTAATCGGACAAAGCATGTAGGTGTTATAAGTCGAAGATTTTTTTTTTTAAATCGAAAAAAATAAAAAAATTGCGATTTTTAATGAGAAATTTTTTTTAAATGCGCTCTAAACGTGGCAGTTCAAAAGTTCAGAATTTCAAAGGCCTATAAAATTTCACGAAATTTGGGAGTATGGGTTTTTAGCCGGAATCTGGGGACAAAACACAAAAATACAAAAAAAAGAAAAAAAAAAAACACCCCGGATTTTTTTCCCAGTGAAAATGGAATTTTCGTTTCGTTTTCGCTGCGCTCGAAAAAGCCACCAATAAGTCGAAAACATTTTTTAAAAATCGAAAAAAATCCAAAAGTGCGTTTTTCTGAGAAACAATTTTTTCGATTGCGCTCAAATTTCAGCGATTATATAAATTTTTTAAAACAAAGGTTTGTAAAAAAAATCATTCAGTGGGACAAGCTGTGGGTTTTATAAAATTTTATTAAAAAATGAAAAAATCGAATAAAACTGCGTTTTTTCACGAAAATAATTTTCGTTTACGCTCAAATTTCACGGAATATAAAAAATTAAAGGTTTTAAAAATATCATACAGCGGGTAAAGTTTTAGTATTTTAAATCGAAAAAATGTTTTAAAATAGAAAAAACGTAAAAATTTCATTTCCGAAAAAAGATTTTTGATTTCGCCAAAAAGTGCGGTTCGAAGTTCAGAGATTTCGAAGGCCCCCAGAATATTTCATCGCAAAAGGGTAAGGTTGGGCGGGAAACATGTGTCCCAAAAACAAAAAATACAAAAAAGGGAAAAAAAAAAAAAAAAAAAAAAACATTCCCGGGTTTGTTCCCCCATGAAAGGGAAAATTGAAATCCATTTCGCTCGCTACGATCATCAATTATTGCATTCACGACGTCGATAATACATGCCACCAGATGTTTTTCAAATTCGTAAAATTTCCAGCATCAATCAATCAAATCAAAATCAAGCTAGGACAACGAACGTATCGATTCATTTAGCAAATTGTACCACTACTTGTAACTAGGAAAACGCTTTGAGTCCAGCCGCGTTGTAGGATGAGCGTAATTGGTGCATTGAGCTGCTATGTGTTATGCGGATTTTCTGTTGTTCTGTGAAAAAAATCATTACTTAGTCTAAGATTTTTTAAATTTAATTTAAATTAAATAAAAAAAAAACTTTAATTTTTTAATTTTTTTAATTAAATCATATTTTTTAAAAAGAAAAAAATCGTAAATTGCGATTTTCAAAAAGAAATAAATTATTCGATTGCCCTCAAATTTTATACGAATATATTAATTCATAAATTAAGGTTCTGTGATAAATTCATTACAATTGGAAAAAAGGATGTAGGTGTTATAAGTCAAAGAATTGTTTTAAAAGAAAAAAACTCCCTAAAATTTCGTTTTTCATAAGAAATAATTTTCGATTGTGCTCAAATTTCACAAAATATCTTAATTCATAAAATTATGGTTCTGTGAAACAATCATTACAATCGGATAAAGCATGTAGGTGTTATAAGCCGAATAAATTTTGTAAAAATCGAAAAATGACGTAAAATTGCGATTTCCATAAGAAATAATCTTTCGATTGCGCTCAAAAACGTGGAAGTTCTAAGTTCAGAGAATTAAAAGGTCTTTAGAAAATTTCATCGCAGTTGGAGTATCAGTTTAGCCGTAATCGTGTTAACAAACAATCAAAAATACAAACAGAAAAAATAAGAAAAACGAAAAAAAATCGTAAAATTGCGATTTTAATGAGAAATAATCTTTCGATTGCGCTCAAAAACGTGGCAGTTTTAAGTTAAGAGATTTCGAAAACCTCCAGAAAATTTCATTGCAATTGGAGTATTGGTTTAGCCGGAATCGTGTTCACAAACACACAAAAATACAAACAGAAAAAAACAAGAAAATCGAAAAAAATCGTAAAATTGCAATTTTCATGAGAAATAATTTTTCGATTGATTTTTCGAATCGTGCAGTTCTTAGTTCAGAGATTTCAAAGGTCTCCAGAAAATTTCATCGCAATTGGAGTATCGGTTTAGCCGGAATCGTGTTCACAGACACACAAAAATACAAACAGAAAAAAAAGAAAAAAAAACACTCCGGATTTTTTCTCCAGTGTAGTAAAATGAAATCTTCGCTTCGCTCGCTACGCTCATCCAATTAGTTGAGAACTACTGGATGAATATCTACTAGGAAGCTTCGCAAGCGCTTTTTCAGGCGCGTTGTTGGATGAGCGTAATTGGTGCGTCATACGTGTTGAAAAAAAAATCATTTCAATCGGGTAAAGCATCTAGGTGTTATATGTCGAAGAAAAATTTTTAAGCGAAAAAAAGCGTAAAATTGCGATTTTCATGAGAAATAATGTTTTGATTGCCCTCAAATTTTACATGAATATATCAATTCATAAAATAAAGGTTCTGTGAAAAAATAATTACAATCGAATAAATCATGTAGGAAGTCGAAGAAATGTTTTAAGATTATTTTTTTAGAAAAAAATCGTCCAATTGCGATTTTCATGAGCAATAATTTTTAGATTGCGCTAAAAAAAGGTGGCAGTTCTAAGTTCAGAGATTTCGAAGGCCTCCAGAAAATTTCATTGCAATTGGAGTATCGGTTTAGCCGGAATCGTGTTAACAAACACACAAAAATACAAACAGAAAAAACAAGAAAAACGAAAAAAATCATAAAATTGCGATTTTCATGAGAAATAATTTTTCGATTGCGCTCAAAAACGTGCAGTTCTATGTCCAGAGATTTTGAAGGCCTCCAGAAAATTTTACCCATTTGGAGTATCGGTTAAGCCGGAATCGTGTTAACAAACACAAAAATACAAACAGAAAAATACAAAAAAACGAAAAAAATCGTAAAATTGCAATTTTAATGAGAAATAATTTTTCAATTGCGCTCAAAAAGGTGGCAGTTCTAAGTTCAGAGATTTCGAAGGCCTCCAGAAAATTTAATCGCAATTTGAAGTATCGGTTTAGCCGGAATCGTGTTTACAAACAGCCAAAAATACAAAAAAAAAAAAAACATTCCGCATTTTTCTCTCCACACTGGATCACACCACACTGGATCTTTGCTTAGCTCGCTACGCTCATTTAATCATGCATTTTGTCTGTACTTTTAAACTAAACTAGTAAAAAGCTTCGCAAACGCTTTTTCAGGCGCGTTGTTGGATGAGCGTAATTGGTGCATTGAGCTTCCATGTGTTATGCAGATTTTCAGTTGTTCTGTGAAAAAATCATTACAATTGGATAAAGCATGTTGATGTTATATAAGTCGAAGAATTTTTTTTTAAACGATAAAAATGCGTAAAATTGCGATTTTCATCAGAAATATTTTTTCGATTGCGCTCAAATTTCACGCGAGTTAATTAATTCATAAAATTAAGGTTTTGTGAAAAAATCATAACAATCAGAAAGCATGTAGGTGTTGGTATGTTCTTCCACCTAACCATTTTGCATATAGTAGTATGATTTATTTATTTAGCTTTCGCTAGTTCGTAACATGTTACAATCATAACATACTATATAAAATACAAATACAAATAATATAACATAATATACAATCATGCACTTCACATAAGTAGAAAACAGAGTCTATACATAATACATAAAAAACTATTCCAACAATTTCAGTCACATTCCTACATATGGAAATTCAGATTTTAAAAAATTAATACATTCAGTTCGATAAATATTGAATCTACTTTCTTTGATTCCGTTTGGTAGGTTATTATACAATTTGATTCCACTAATAAAAATTGATTTTTGGTTAACAGTCATAATATTTTGTATGTTTAAATGAAATTGATTGGCCTGCCAAGTTTGGTGATCATGAACTTCATTATTTTTGTTAATGAACTCATCAAAGTTGTCATTGAATATTCCATCCACAACATTGCGGATGAAAAATAGTACCTTCAGGCCCAATCTTTGCTCAACCGTCATCCATTTTAGAACATCCAACATATCTCTAACATGTGTTCTTTTGTGAACCCTCAATATAATTTTCATTCCTTTATTTTCCAATATTTGTAACTTTCTTATGTTATCGGTACCAGATTTCCAGAGTAAAGAAGTGCAGTATTCGAAATGAGGTCTGATTATTGTTTAATATATCATCAATCTTGCCCATTGACTTAAATGTTTGCTAATTCTGTACATAAAACCAATTTTCTTGCAAAACTTTTTTGTATTATTGAACATGATCAAAAAAATTTTAAAAGTTGGTCATAATACCCCCAAATATTTTACTTTACTTTGAAAATCTTTTTAGACCCTTCCATAAAATTTTACAATTGGGATTTGGTAGTGTATTTTGATTCTAACTAATAAATTTTGAAATAAGATAGGAAAACGCTTAAGGCATTGTCCCGCCTCGGGCCCGATAATTGAAAGTCGAAAAACATGTTGGAAAAGTTTGCTGAATGAAAGAAGGTCTTTAAAAAACAAAAAAAAAAAATGTGTTTTTTTTTGGGCTGGACATCCCTCATTTTTGGGAAATTTTAATTTATATTTTTGGACAAAAGTGTGATTACAAGACTAGTTCAAAATTAAAATTTTAGAATCGGTTTTTTTAATTTTTCCTAAGCCCCTTTAGCTACAATTTGACTATAGCAAAAATAGTTTTTGAAAATAACATTTTGGTATACGTTTTTTTTGTAAAACCCGTCAATAGGGTTTTTGTCCCTTTTGCAAACAAAATCGTATACCAACTTTATTTTCAAAAAACTTTTTTAGCTATAGTCAAGTTGTAGCTAACCCTAAAACACGTACGTCGGGCCTTGTAAGGGCCTATTCGGTAGCCGGGGGGAAAACGCCATGCCACATGCGGCTAGCCGTGGGTGGCTGGTTTAGTTTTTGGCAGTCATGCCAGTATGGCCCATGCCCCGGGCCCCTCTTTGGGGAGCTCTGGTACCAAACGAAACGTGCGTTTGTCATAGGCTAGCCGTGTTGGCGGGTATTGTTTTTGGCAGTCATCCACTATGGCCCAGCGTCGGGCCCTCTAGGGGCGCATTGGCCACCCAGAACCACGGCTACCCTTTTGTGGTTCCAGATCCCAGCCAGACAAGTTTTTTTACTGATGAGAGCATAGCCTGTTCCCATATGGGGGTCTGAGGGGAATTTTTGGGATATCAGGGGGGTAAATAATGAACGATACATTTTTATTCACATTTTTTTATAAATAACTGCAATGAAAATTTCTTTTTTGTTTTTTCCTGCGAGGATGTGAGTGAGTGTATACTTAAATGAAACTGGACAGTTTCTGGCACCATGCGCCGATATGAACCCCCTCTTGCGGGGGGTGGTACTTTTACTGTGTTTTTTCCCTTGTTTTGGGGCCCCAAATTTTTCGGCAAGGGCTGAGGGGTTTAACCTTATTTTCATAAAGACTTCGCGTGCTTTTTCTGAATGCTTACCATAAGTATGAAACACGTTTTTTTCTGGCAAGGACTGCATGAGTCCTTCGTACGACTTTGCCCCTGGCTTTGCGGGTGTGCCTATATGAATCATCCTTTTGCTATAACGGTTCGTGCGTACGCATGTATTCCCATAAGTATGAAGAACGTCCTCCTGGCAAGGGCTGATGGTTTAACTTCCCTTCAGTTCGATTTCCTCCAGGCTTTGCCTATAGAACCATCTTCTTGCTATAGGGGCGAGGCGTACGTATTTTACCTTGAGTATTTTACATTTTCTGGAAAACAGATGTGTAGTAGCTACACTACCTTTTCCCTTTCAGGATAAACCCCGTTTCTCGCTGGTGCGCCCCCCTATATGAATCCTTTGGGGTGTGGGGACTATGTAATATTACCTTTCCATGGGACTCCAAAACGTGTGCTACGTGCGTGTGCATTATACGTCATAAATACCTCCCCACGAGACCAGCATAGATCCACCTTTCCGAGAGAGCATTCGCAACTAACCAAAGAAAGGTAAAGAAAATTCATTCATTTTTTTCAAATTCAAACCGACGTACCCCCACCCTCTTTCTGCCCAACGGCTAAACAGTTTTGTCAAGCGAGTCTGGCTGGCCGTGTGTGGAAAGAATGGCAGCACCCGTCGTCCCACATACCTCTGAGTTTGGGGAAGACGCATTGGGCCACTGTGGCTAGCCATTTTTTTTGCCAAGTCAGGTAGCCGCGTAGGGCAAGGATTGGGGTATCCGGCTCCCAGATGCAGCTGCTGGGGTTAAAGCCCATCCGACCCAAAAATATGGCAAGCCATTTGTTTGCCAAGTCTGCTAGCGGTAGGGGCAAGGATCGGGCTGGTCCCCGGCGTGCCAATGAGCTGACTAGGGTTTAGAAATCCGATCCCATATGGCACCAGTTGTTTGCAAGTCATGGCTACCCGCGTACGGAAAGGGTTTGGCTGGATCGGCGTCCCAGATGCAGCTGAGGGGGTTAAGACCATCGATCCACATAGGGTACCCCGTTTTTTCCCAAGCCCGGGCTAGACGCGTAGGGAAAGGGTCTGGTGCACCCGAGGGCCCCAACTTTTTAAAAAAAAAAATGTAGGCTACCCTGGAGGGGCCAGATGATTCCAGACGGCTTTCCCGTAGTCAGGAGCCAGTTTGGGGGGCCATACGTGGCCCCAGCGATCCCAAAAACCCTGTGCTATTTTCGTTTTGCGCTAAAATTTCACGCGAATTAATTTAATCATAAAATTAAATTTTTGTGAAAAAATCATAACAATCAGATAAAGCATGTAGGTTTGGTATGTTCTTCCACCTAACCTTTTTTGCATATAGAGTTGATTTTTTTATTTAGCTTTCGCTATTCGAACATTTTACAATCATAACCTTATAAAATACAAATACAAATAATAAACCATAAATACAAAACACTTCCATAATAAAAACAGAGTTTACAAATACATAAAAAAAATTTTCCCAACAATTTCAGTACTTTCCTAATATGGAATTCTTTTTTAAAAAAATTTTAACTTTCTTTCGATAAATTTTTGAATCTACTATTTTTGTTTCCTTTGTAGGCTATTATACAATTTGATTCCAAAATAAAAATTGATTTTGGTTAACAGTCATAATATTTTGTATTGAGGCCTGCCAATTTTTGGTGAAAAGAATATTATTTTTGTTAATAACTCTCAAAGTGAAAATTGAAAAATTCCCCTCCTCAAATTTAAAAAAAAATAACCTTCGGGCCCCAACTTTGCTAAACCCGTCACCTTTTAAGAACACCAAATATCTCAAACATGTGTTTTTTTGAACCCTAATAAATTTCTTTCCCTTTTATTTTCCAATATTTGTAACTTTTCTTATGTTATCGGTACCAGATTTCCAGAGTAAAAAGGCATTTTCGAAATGAGGTCTGATTTTTGTTTTATATATCACAATCTTCCCCAGTTTAAATTTTTGCTAATTCTGTAATATAACCAATTTTCTTGCAAATCTTTTTGATAATATTGAACATGATCATGAAAATTTAAAAGTTGGTCTATAATAACCCCCAAATATTTTACATTACTTTAAAAATCTAGTTTAGCCTTCCGTACAATTTTACAATTCGGATTAATGCTAGTGTTTTATTGATTCTAACTAATAATTTGAAATAAGATAGGAAAAGTTTAAGGCTTTTTACCCCCCTGGGGCCAAAATTTTGAAAGTCGAAGAAACATGTCGGGAAAATTTGCTGAATAAAAGAAAGGTTTTTTAAAATAACAGAAAAAAAAAGGGGAATTTTTTTTTGGGCTGGACATACCTCACTTTTGGAAATTAATTTTTTTTTTTGGACAAAAGTGTATATACAAGACTATTTAAAAATTTAAATTTTTGAGAATCGGTTTTTTTTCATTTTTCTAAGCCCTTTAGCTAAACTTGACTATACTAAAATAGTTTTCTGAAAAAAACAGTTGGTAACGTTTTTTTTTTGTCAAAGGTAAAAAATACGAGTTTTTGTACCGTTTGAAAAACAAATCGTATACCAATGTTTTTTTCAGAAAAAATTTTGCTATAGTAAATTTGTAGCTAAAGGTGTTTAGAAACTATGTCCAAAAAACCGTTTCTCAAAATTTTAATTTTGAACTAGTCTTTTATATCCCCACTTTTGTCCAAAATCTAAAATAATTTCCAAAAGTGAGGTATTCCAGCCCAAAAAATTCACAAATTTTTTTTCTGTTATTTTAAAGGCCTTCTTTCATTCAGCAAAATTTTTAGACATGTTTCTTTGACTTTCAAAATTTTCGGCCAGGGCGGTACAGAGCCTTAAGTCCCGCCGCTTTTTTGGATGAGCGTTATGGGCATTGAGCTTTCATGTGTTTCGCGGATTTTCTGTTGTTTTTGTGAAAAAAACATTACTTAGTCGAATATTTTTTTTCATTAAATTAAATTTAAATAAAAATTTTTTTAATTAAATTAAATTAAATAAAAAAAAAACTTAATTTCTTAAATTAAAATTAAATTAAATAAAAATTAAATTAATTTTTTAATTTGTAATTTTTAATAAAGAAAAAAATCGTAAAATTGCAAATTTTAAAAAATAATTATTCAATTTCGCCCCCAATTAAAAACGAATTAAAAAGTTTATGAAATTTAAGGCTCTGAAAAAAAACATAAAAAATCGGTAAAGCATGTAGGTGTTTTAATCAATGAATGTTTAAAAAAAGAAAAAAAAAAAACGTAAAATTACGATTTTCACGAGAAATAAAATTTTTTGTTACGCTCAAAAATTTTACACGAATAATTTATTTATAAAATTTTAAAGGGTTTTTGAAAAAATCATTACAATCGGATAAAGCGTAGGTGTTATAAGTCGAAGAATTTTTTAAAAATCGAAAAAAACGTAAAATTTTCGTTTTTATGAGAAAAAAAATTCCCCATTGCCCAAAAAAGTGGCAGTTCTAAGTTCAGAGATTCGAAAGGGCCCCCATAAAATTTCATCGCAATCGGGGTTCGGTTTAGCCCGGGAAAGTGTTAACAAACACACAAAAATACAAAAAAAAAAAAAAAAAGAAAAAAAAAAAAACATTCCGGATTTTTTTCTCCCGTGGAGTGAAAGGAACTTCGCTTCGTCGCTACGTCATCCAAATACATTGATTTTTTTGGGTTACATTAAGCTTCAACTTATTCCCCATAAAAACCCAAATTTCATAAAAATTTAAGATCCCCCATTTATTTGGGGAGCGTAGCGAAAATTCCCTTCTACTACACTGGAAAAAAAACCGGATTTTTTTTTTTTTTTTTTTCTGTTTTTTAACACGTTCCGGCTAAACCGATACTCCCAATGCGATGAAATTTCTGGAGACCTTTGAAAGCTCTGAAATTGAAAATGCCAAATACGAAAAATCGATCGAAAAAATTTTTCTCTTGAAATCGAATTTTTCGATTTTTTTTTGTTTTTTTTTTTTGTTTTTTTTTGTATTTTGTGTGTTTTTAACACGATTCCGTCAAAACCCATACCAATGCGATGAAATTTTAGGAGCCTTGAAATATCTGAACTTAGAACTGCCCTCTTTTGTAGCGCATCGAAAATTATTTCTCAGAAAAACGCAATTTTTCGATTTTTTTTTTGTTTTTCTTTTTTTTCTGTTTTTTTTTTGTTTTTTTGTTAAAAACGATTCCGGGGGGTGAACCGAAATCCAATTGCAATGAAATTTTCTGGAGACCTTCGAAATCTCTAAACTTAACCTGCCACGTTTTTTTGGGACAAACGAAAAATATTTCTCATGAATATCTACTTTTTTCGTTTTTTTTTTTTGATTTTTTGTGCGATATTTTCGTGACATTAGGGCGATTTGCAGACGGGGGGGGCTACAAAGTTATTTTTTACATGGACATTAGGTAAGATATGTATTTCTTTTCTGAAATAAAAATTTAAAAAAGTTAGCTAAATCCAAGGGAAAAAAGGTTTTAAATGAGTTTTTTAGGGTTTATAATAACAATTAACAAAAACAAAAAGAAACTTGACAACAATTACCTACAAAGCATTTCAAAAGCACTTTCAAAGGGAAAAATGGTCCCACGTAAACTAAAAAATTACAAAAAAGCTCATCCATCAACGCGGGGATTTAAGCGTTTTCCTAGTTATATTACACACTTCTTTAAAATTTTTACCTGCATACCAAATAAGTGTGTCATCTGCTAATAGGCCTATAATAAATACAAACAAATAATATATAAACAATACAAATATAGAAATGGAAGATTAATTCTTTCCGATTACGCTCAAAAACGTGGCAGTTCTAAGTTCAGAGTTTTCGAAGACCTCCAGAAAATTTCATCGCAATTTGAGTATCGGTTTAGCCGGAATCGTGTTTATTAACAAACACACAAAAATTCAAACAGAAAAAAAAGAAAGAATAAACAAACAAACAAACGTTCCGGATTTCTTTCTCCAGTGTAGTAGAATAGAATGGAATCTTCGCTTACGCTTCGCTCATCCAAATCATAATTCATGACAAGCTTTTACAACAAAACAGTCCAGTATGGCAGTATTATAAAGTAAGTATGAGCTAGCCATACAATAATCAGTAGGTGTGGTTTTAAGTTTTAACCATTTGAAATAGTCATATAAAGTACAGAAAAATATTATGTTTAATTAAAAAATAATAAGTGGGTCGGTCCCTGCGGGGCCACCATTCAATTCAATTCAATTATTTATTTTCCTTTTGTTACGCGAACAGAAAAACCCTACCCACAGAAGAACATTTAAATTTGTGTCTTGAGCGGATTATGGCTCTTATGGATTGTACATTCAAAAACTTAGGAAGTAGTCACCTTTAGGGGTTTTAGATCTATGTTATCCCCCCGGAGGGAAATGCGAAAAACCGTGCGAAACCTATTGGGACACTTCCGGTTTTTGTGTTGTAGAGGGGCCCTGAGATGGGCTACTGCTGGTGGTGCGCATTCACCGCACTCAAACCCCGCTCACATGAAGCCTCAGCTCCTTATATTTTCGTTTTCAGGTTTTGCAATACTGGAATTTGATCATTATTATTATTCAGGGCCTGACCGCTGCTGTGACATGTGATTGTGATTTCACTTTAATTTTCTAGGTCTAGGCACTGCCTGTCATAGATCAGTAGAAGTTTTGCTAGTTTGGCTTTTTGCCCACAAATAACTAGGCCTAGAACTTGTTTTTGTTTTATTTAGTTGCAGGCCTAGCCTAGGGACAGTGTTGTAAGCCTAGGACCTTGGTCAACTAGCTAGAGCCATATATTACACAGTGCCTAGGTTAGCCTAGCTAGGCCTAGTAAAGACTTTTGAGTGGGTAGACACGTAGGCCTACCCTAGCCTATAAACAGGGTTTGCTGTTTTATTCTTTCTTTCGCCCGTACGTAGGCGTAGGCTAGTAAGGTAGGCCCTAGGATGTTACCATTTGGACATGTAATAAGACTGGGCCCAAATTGCCCCGTCACTTGATTAAATGCTTGGAGAACAACTCAAGGTGAGTGTATTGGTATTGTATTGTTGTCTTCCCCTGCAACTGACTGATAGCCCTAGTCGGTGGCAGGTTTTTATTGTTCCATCCTTCCTTCTTTTGTTTCCTTCTGTTCTTTTGATTTTCCTCTTTTTTATCGTTTTCATTCCCTTCCCTTACTTCTCTCCAGGGTGCTTGGCAGAGGGGTGGATATTCAAATATAGTATCTGCGTAAGTTGTAAGGGGTTTGGGGCAAAGCCCCAGCTGCCGGAGGATATTTTTTGGGTACTGTTTCGGTTAAGAATGGCCAACTTTTCACCAGCACTTCCACCGAGCCGTTCACTCACTGTAAGTAACCTTACAAAACCTTTAACGTCGCTATTTTAAACAAAAAAAAACTTCAAAACCTTTAACGTCGCTATTTTAAACAAAAAACCTTCAAAACCTTTAACACACACAACACAGTTTGCAAGTGTTTAGAAGTTAGCCATTCTTAACCGAAACAGTGCCATTTTTTGACTGTAGGCCTATTATTGCCCTCGAGTAGGGATGTCAACGGGTACCCGGGTACCCGTTACCCGCCCGTTGCCCGCGGGTACGGGTCCAATTTTCCATTACCCGTTACCCGGAATTACCCGTTCTTTCCTTTGTCCATCGCGATCTTTTTCACGGAACAGACAATACATCGCGTCATTATACCCCTCCCCCTACCGCTTATGGCTGGCTGCTGTGATTGTAGCGACGAGTGATTGAGTGAGATTGTTGAATGATATAATACGGAATTCGGCGCGGGTTTGGTGGGATGGGGAGGGGAGCTTAGAGATAGCGGCGAACAAGGCTTGACCTACGATTTGGTTGCTCGAGACAAAACAGATGCCAATGCACCGAATTTCGTAATCGGGAGCGCAGAAACACTAAAAAATGAGTGTTATCTGCCCGGTTCTAACGACGTTTGACTGTAGACCTACGAGTTTGCGTTGACTCAAAGCTGCCGATGTGAAGACAGGAAGGGTGTTGGATTGGACACTACTCGTGTCGCGTGTATGAATGAAACAATGACCGTAGACCTAAAGTGATTCATGAGAAAACACAGTTCGGCTGGTCGCACACAGGATAAAAACAGCATAAAATAAAAATAGTTTACTGATCAAGGATAATTAGTAAACGTGTACACGTACCATCCCTAATTTTCTGTGAAGTGGAAGATCACTTCGAATGAACTGATACGAAAATAGTGCGCGGGGAGCGGGAGATCATGCATTGGGATAAAGACAAGGATTGACCTTGATCAGCCTACGATCCGATTTCGGTTGCGTACATATGCGCATGAAAGGAATGTAGTAATCAATCAGTGTTCCTTTCCGCTTGATGTAGTTGCTCCGAACCCATACAATACAATACAACTTGCAGCAGTCTTTATCAAATCAAACCCTCACCTCTTCAAATTAAACTCAACAATTCATGACCATGATACACGATCACAATCAAAAATTCATGTCCCAACTCACAATACAACGCGTTTCTCCAAAGGACCTCATTACCAATGTCTAACAATCTACAATCACTAGACTCTTTCAAATACACATTGAAATCATTTCTAATAGAGCATTGCTTCTACACAATCAATGAATACCTTCATCCAGCTGACTTTTAACTTAATTTAGTGCGCCCGGACATACAAATACCCCATCCATAGCTTTACACTCAACTTTCCTTCACATTCCTGACACTTGTACGTATGAACATGAATATAATTGAAAATAATGCAATTCAAGACAAAAATAAGTACCTATTATGTATAGAAATAGAAGGGAAGATATTATGAAATGTATATTTTTATGTATAATTTTATAAGTTAACAATGTAGGCCTATGTATTATTCTTAACCATAGGCTAGGCTATTCACTTTCTCCATTAAGAGTTATACTTGTGCAATGTACCAGTCAAGGTGAATAAAAATTATTATTATTATTATTATTGAGTCATCGTACACTAAAACATACGTGGCCTTTTACCAATACTACTTTTAAACTGCCAATGCTTTTCTGAATCCTTTGACACCCATGACGATAAATCGAACATTTACTACCTGCGGGTATCTCGGGTAACGATCGCAGGTACCCGGGTACGAAAATTTCCGGGTATTGACATCCCTACCCTCGAGATGGCCTTAGAAGCGATCTGAGGTATTATTTTGAAAGGATAAAGAGTCCATTGGTTTGGTTTATTAATGTAGGCTACAAACACTTCCTGGCTAGGAATATGTGTAAATTGACGCCTTATTTATTAACATTTACCAGATAAAGTCACTTGATATGGAGATGGGTATACAGAGGTGGAGATACCTAACACACACACCTAAACCCCTAAACCACATACCTAAACAGAGCTAGGGATGAAATTAGCAGAGGGGGAAATCCCCCCCATCAATTTGCACCCTGCTTCTCTCTTATTATTGTTAGGCCTAAGTCTTTATTTGCAACAGAAAATAATTCCACTAGTGCAGAGGCCTAATATAATATGAAATTATCAATTAACAATCTAAGAACTTTCTAAAATAAACATAAATTTTCATATTTAGGATTCTATCTTCACCTTTCTTATCTAGGCTACTTGGATGGTCTTCCGTACCTTGCCGTTCGCCCATATGCCCTTCATTCTCCTCATTGGAGCATGGCCTCGACTTTCCTCTTCACCTTTGGACTTTCTAGTCAGGGTAGGCCTACCTAAACCATTGGTAGCAGCTTAAGTGATTTTTTTAAAGAACGCGACTATTAGCTATCACCGGTTGGTGAAAATAGCTCTTGGTGCTGTTTACCCGCCCAACCAACGTAAAAAAACAAAATAACTAATAGGCCTAAAGGAAGAAGAACAAAAAACTACAAAACCTTTAGGCCTAACGTTTCTATTTAAAATGTAGGTACCTAGGCCTAAGTGTTCTAAAATTTCATGCAATTCATTTTTGTGAAATATTTCGTGAAATATTTCATGACATTTCAATTTAAATTTCACTGCTTTTAAAATATAGGTCTACCTCCTGATGGTAATGTCACCATATTTCACATCACGTTTCAAGCTTTACATGCAACATTGACGAGATGAGAATTTTATTGCTATGGCAAGCATTCTTTTCTCCAACTACGGTACGGGAAGGTATGAGGACTGGGCGTGGAGTCATTCTGTAGTACAGCAGTACAGTAGGGTAGTTGAAGAATAAAAATATGGAAATATTAACCAAGGACAATTTAAACTCTTTGTATTTCCTTAATTATGTAAAATTGTGCCTTTATTTTATATTTGTGTTGACATTGTTTCTTTTAAAATCATAAAAATCATTATTTTTCTACTTAATTTATAGTCAAATATTGTTAAAAGGCCCTACCTTTTTTCATATTTATTTATATTTCATCACTTGTGAAATATTTCACGGAGGCTTGACATATTTCACGTTGAAACATTTCACATGAAATATTTCAAGGCTTAGGCCTACAACACTACCTAGGCCTCTATAGGCCTATATATAATATAGGGTCTATAACCTTGGCTTTATAGTAGGCGACTATGATGCTGTTATATGTTAGTAGGCCTACTTTAGTGTAGTACGTGTGTAGGCTAGAGCAGTTTGCCAGTGCAATCTGCTCTACACACGTTAGGCTATTAACAATGTATAAACAGAACAAGAGTTAGGCCTAGACAGTTTTAAATTGGTGGCCGCATGGCTCAGTTGGTAAGAGCATGGCCCAGACAGCCAAGGTCCCGGGTTCGATCCCCGGTGTAGCCACTTTTTAAATTTACTGTCTAAAGTAGGCCTATTAACATTAAAACACTCGAAGGAAAAAAAAAATTCAAAACTTTAACGTTACCGGTAATAGCCTATGTAAAATATAAAGGACTTTCACCCGAAAAAGAGTGGCAGGTATTAGTTGTAGGCCCCTATTCCAGAAAAAGCAAAACAGAATAGAATGAAAAAACAAACCTCGATGGAGATTTGAACCAACGAACTCTCGCACAGAAGTCAAACCAGCTAGGCCCTACCATCCTGCCACTCACCGCACTGTGATCGTAAGCCGTCTATAAACATGTTGGGTTGTATCAACGATGGCCGCTGCAGCAGTCGTAAGGAAGGTACCAACACAACACAACTCACACGGTGATAGTCTCTGGCGCTATTTCCACCGACCGTTGATAACAGCCACTCCGTTTTTTGAAACCCTTTTGATTCTTTTAAATCCCACAATCCACAATCCCCTAGGCCATTCCACTCCACCACTGTTCTGGCCAAAAATGAGTTCTACCTGTGCCATCAGTTGCCCATGTTCCCCTCTCATATAATAGACAATTTTCAAAATCACCAGCGCCCTCTCTATATCGCGCATGCAAAGCATTACGGGAGAAAAAGTATTTACACACTAAATGTCGTATGCTCGGGTGTGTGGAGTACTGCGTCTGCCACAATCCCAAGCATAATGATTAGGCCTGTGACATTTAGCATGTAAATTATCTTTCTCCCATAGTGCTTTGCAACGGAGCGTGCATGCACAGTTAATTCTGAACATGGTCTATTAGCCCTTTTTAGATGACTATTCATCTTCCCCCATCCCTCCTGTGCTCTAGTCACCCTTACATTTTACCCAGTCTGTCCATCCTATAGGCCTACTTAAGCTTACCAAAACAAATAAACTAAGAAAGATAAAGTACCGGTAATGAAACATATCCGATGTCCATTGTAAAAGGACTGCAAAAACGGTTCAAGTTTCATCATTCCATAACAATTTTTCTTAATCCTTGTTTTTAGTTTTTTTAATGTTTTAAATTTCCGGGACAGCCTGAAACAATGTTAATAAAAATAAAATTTCTTTTTTTTTAGGCTTAGGCTATCAAATAGGCCTACCATAATTTATTATAGGCCTAGGCCTAGATATTGTCTAAAATGAAAGCATAGGCCTAGGTCCTATGCATATAACAAATTAGCAACCAATTATATTTCTAGATGAGCCTTTTAAAAAAGCATTTTGTTCATTATGCATGGGTCCTAGTTAGATTGTTGACAACCTTGTGAATGTGTGGTTGCAGATGGGTGGCTACGACCTCAGCTATGTCTTCCGAGAAGACTGGAGCAACTCCAAACAGAGAGTCTCAGTCTTTCTTGATGAATCTCTTCCGGGGTGTTGTGCAAACCAGCCAAGTGTTCCCTTATCCAGAGGTCCTCACCGATGATCAACGGGACACGCTTGGAATGCTCATTGACCCTGTGGAGAAGTTCTTTGCGGTAAGTACGCTAGGATTAGGTGTAGCTCGTTGGTCTGGTCTCCGGTGACGTCACTGTGCTGACCGACACAGCAGGCTCCTAGCGTCCTGGCACACGTGTTGTAGGGACCATACTATGGGCCTACCCTACTTATTGTAAGGTGGAGCCAACTTGGTAGGGTCAGATACCCAATAGCCGGACTCCCCCCTCCCGCTGCCCTCCCTAAATGACCAGATAGGCCTAGTAATTTATTGAAATATACTACCAGAGGTTTGTTTATACCAAATTGTTTTATCACTTAATCCTTAGAAGATATGTAGTCTCCAAATTGATATCCGCCAAATATTGACGAGATGACGAGCTTGGAGAAGATAAGTGAACATCAAGATAAGAAAATAGTGATAATGTCGGACTCAAAGACAGCAATTCAGGCCATTGTATGTAAAGAGAGGGTGGATAATGAGGTGAAAGAATGCAAGGTACTGCTGCTAAGGCTTTATTATGATGCCAGACAGGTAGTGCTGCAATGGATTCCAGCACATTGTGAAGTGTATGGTAATGAGAAGGCAGATTACCTGGCAAAGAGAGGCAGCAAAATGCCCCAAGTAGTCAAGAATCTGTCACATTCATCGGTAAAGGCACATCTTAGCAAAGCAACCAAGAGGAGAGTGCACAAAAAAAAGAGTGGATTGATAAAGGGAAAGGAAAAGCATGGCAAAATATAACTACTGGAAAGGTCAAACATCATGAAAATAGACGGACAGCTACTGCACAGTTTAGACTTCAAACAGGACATGATCTGCTTGCAAAGCACTTATATCGGTTAGGTATCACTTATACCAGTACCTGCGGTCTATGTTGGAAGGAAGAACAGAACAGAGAGCATCTGATGAGATGTTCAAGTCTTAAAGACGAAATTGATGCCCTTCCGCTCGGCATGAACTATGAGGAAAAAGAAACCTGTCTCTACTGGAAAACCAGGAAATGCATGATGGCCCAGTAAGCCAAAATGCGGGCATATGAAAAGAAAAGAAGAAGATAATATCGGAATATTGAATGACATGAAAGTTGCCATTTTCAAGATTTCGTCACTTCTCAAATTTTCACAGGTAAACAACTGTTATGAAATTCCTCTATCCACGGACACGAGTGTAAAACCTCTTAAAATGTCAAATGGAAAGAGGAAATTATCATTATTGAGTGTGTTTTAGTTGTGTCTACAATATTAACACAACACAAACATGTTTTTATTTCCAGGAAAACCTAAATTATACCTAAACAGCTGACGTAGGTACCGGTATTGGAGTCGTGTTTCAGTACCGGACACTCCACTCCGCCACCATTGAAACTCCATGTTAATGTTTACGTGGATATTTATTTTTCTGGAATGAAATTCAATACCAGTTAAGACTATTGCACTTACATAAAAGTTGAAAATATTATTAAATCAAATGGAACCCTGTTGAGTGTTTCACACATTGCATTTTTACTTTTATTTGAAAATTACGTACTTTTCGACCAAAACACGTAGCGATGTCTCCATCTTGAGCCGTCTGGATCGTAGTGTCCAGGTATTGGCGACTCGTTTCTGTGAACGCACTTTGTTTTTCGAGTTTGACTTTTGGTTACATAGGGCATCTCAGATTGGCGGAGATGTTTATTTCATAAACATGTTACAACAGGGGTTGAAAAATCCCTGGCGACTAACTAAATGTCAAAAAAATAAAATAATAAACAAACAATGGAGATGCTAAGCAATCGAAATTAACATAACACAAAAACATTAACAATTTAGATACCCCTGATGTGACCGTAGAACATAGATAGGTACTACTATACCCTCCACCCTCGTAGAACATGAAGACCTATGACATTGATGACATGAGATCAGAAAAGATCAGCAGGGTGGGACGAGGTGCCCAGTTTTTTGATCAGACAATGTGCAGCATTCATCGCAAAGCCACTAGCAGACATTTGTAATTCTTCTTTCAGTTCAGGGCATTCCCGGAAAAGTTAAAATATGCCACAGTGAAACCACTTTTCAAGAAAGGTAAGGCACAGGAGATGGCCAACTATAGACCAGTGTCGTTAATCCCAAACTTTTCAAAAGTGTTGGAGAAATTATTTCTAAAGCAACTTAATACTTTTTAAATGATAACCACTTACTATCGGATTGCCAACATGGATTTAGGACAGGCCGTTCCACAAAATCAGCAACTTTTAATCTCACCCATGCGGTCCAAATGGCATTGGAAGAGAAAGAAGTTGTGGGGGCAATTTTATGTGATTTGTCAAAGGCTTTTGACACTATCAACCACTCACTTCTACTTGGTAATTAGAGCATATGGGGGTAAGAGACAAAACACTAGCTTGGGTTTCCTCATATTTGTTGAATAGGAAACAGAGGGTGGCCGTAGGAAAAGGAAAATCGATAGCTCACTCAAAATGGAGGCTTGTCAAACATGGAGTACCGCAGGGGTCAATCGTGGGGCCAGTATTTTTTATTCTGTATATCAACGATCTTCCAAAAAATCTACCGCTGGGTTGTATGATTGTTCTCTACGCAGATGATTCTAGTGCTATAATACGGGCACTCTGCGAAATGGGTTTGAAAGATAAATTCCTAATTATACTGAGGGCCTTTGAAGAATGGTTTGATGCAAACAAACTTAAGTTAAATTGTGGGAAAACACAGCTGTTAAAATTCCAGGTTCAAGGTGAATTATCACAGATGACGGTTGAACATGAGAATGTGGAGATGGAACTGGTGGAGCATGCAATGTTTCTTGGACTAACTGTAGACTTCAAGCTTAAATGGGCAGACCATATCCACAACTTATGTAGTAGGTTAAGTTCTGCTTGCTATGTATTGAGGAATGTAGTAAATCAGTGCAACCAGAAGATAGCAAAAATGGTGTATTTCGCATTTTTCCAATCATTAATTCAATACGGGATCTTATTCTGGGTAATGCATCGGCTACAATATCTGTCTTTCGTCTTCAAAGCGGGCTGTAAGAATTCTTCTTAACTTACCCAATAGGGCATCTTGCAGACAGGCATTCAAAACTCTAGGTATTCTCACTATAACTGGTACTTATATACTTGAAATGGCATGCTTTGTCAATGAAAATCCCACCTTGTTTCAAAGGAACAGTAATGTGCACACCCACAACACTAGACTTAAAGACAATCTCCACCAGGACCAAACTAGGCTTAGGCTAGCAGATAGTGACCCTATCCAAGCGGGAAGGAAAATTTTTAATCACTTACCAAATAATATAAAAGGCAGATTAGGTGAAAGTAGTTTTAAAAATAGTGTCAAAATCTGGCTGCTGGAAAAAGAGTTTTACTCTCTTGCAGAGTATTTTAGTCATTGATCTGTGGACTTTCTTCCATGTGAGTTGTGTGTATTAGTATTGTACTTGTTAGTTATGTAATTTGTAATATGTGTGTTTTAAATTAGCTCAGAACTGTGATATCTTGTAAGAGTATGACTATTGCCTACTGGGTTATATACCCTTATTATAGTTTTATCTTGTTATTGACTTGTTTTACATTGGGAAACTTATTTGTACATGTAGGCGACTTAATCATTGTAATGTATTTTACATTATCTTAGAAATGTGATATCTTGCAAGATACTGATAGGCCTATCCTAATTAGTTTTATCTTGTTATTGACGCTTTACACTTGTAGAATGATTTGTACATTTATACTATTATAACCAGGTATTATATTCAACCACTCTTGATGACAACGTCTAATACTCGCCTACCATGTATACTTGTGTTGGCACATGAGTGCAAAAAGATGGCTAATAAATATCAATATCAATATCAATTGACACTAACCAATGCCAGTCCACGTCATCTATTATGCATGGGCCTAGGCTGGCTGCTGTTCATGAAGTATTTGAGGGCAATATAGGTAGGCAATATAGGCCTATATTATATTGGTGCATATGCACCAATAGATTCCATTTTAACTAGGCCTAGGCCTACCTCCTCATTACCTCATTACTGTTTGTGTACTCTTTGGGTGGGTAAAAACCCGCCATTTACCCCAGCTGATAATGCTTATCTGTACACTCTACAAGAGTGGATAATAAATCTTCCAAACCCATTTTACGGGCACTTACGTTCAATTGTAGGCCTATATGCAAAAAAAATTCACCTGCGGCGAATGTGCCACCGGCGGCTGGGGCTTTGTCCCAGACCCCGGTTTTCCCACGCAACATCCCTGGCTCCTAACTTTACATACCCCTGTGTTAAAGGTCCCTTGCTTCCTTCACAAAGGAGCATGCAGGACCCACATAAGTCCCTGACTAGTGACTGTACTGGTATTAATATTAAACTAAATCTTGTTTTCTAGGAAGTAAATGATGCTGCCAAGAATGATGCCAATGAACAAGTGTCCGAAGAGTCGTTGGCTGCACTCTGGGAGCTTGGAGCGTTTGGAATCCAAGTCCCTCAGGACCTGGGAGGCCTAGGTCTGAGTAACACTCAATATGCTCGTCTGGTGGAGATCGTAGGAGCCAATGACTTGGGGGTCGCCATCACTCTAGGCTCGCATCAATCAATTGGATTCAAGGTTTGTCTTAGTCAGGGACTGGAACCTTAATGATTCTAGTAGTTGGAATACTTGCCTTATTTGACTGGCGCAGTCAGCCTCGGCAGTCATGAGCACATGTCACGTGTTAACAAAATAGATAGAAGAAGAAAGTTTCAGTTCTTTCTATCACATCAAGTCTACAAAATCAAAACATTGCCGATACCTTTCGGCATTGTTACTACTCCCCTCAGTCTCCTAGAGATGGGAAAAAGCGTTTAGTTTCCTAAACGTTTAACCCCTTGAAATTTTCGCTGTCAATTGTTTAAACGTTTTTAAGCCCTACTTTAAAATAAATAAAAAAATATGACGGTGGAGGCCTAGGTTTCACAACAAAAATCGTAATTTTGTACTAATGACCGGCTGACGAATAATTAACAACGGATTTATTCTCACACCCACATTTAAGAGGATACGAGTCGACGAGAGGGCGACGGGCGCGGAGTCGATTGCAAGCGCTCGGTCCTTGTGGCGATTGCAGGGAAATGGGTAGTAGGATCATTACCATATTTTGCAAGGTAGTTCACAAAGATGTGTTCGTTGATTCCTTCAAGCATTTTTTTAAAAATTGTACAGCAGTGTTGACTTATGATGATTTAAACATTGTAGAGAATGTTAAATTTGCCTCACGACCATGCAACTTTACCTCACAAAAGGATACGCTTGAAATTTTTTCTAGAAAAAGTAAGTGGTATATCACAGTTTGAATCAATTTGTGACCATGAAAAAAAGTTTTATAACTGTAGGTTGAACAGTTTAGTCAGAAATACACCAAACAAAGTGAAATGTTTTGCGTTCAAATATATTTCTCGCCGTCGGCTGGTAGCTCGCTCTGGTGCATTCCCACCGAGCCGAGCGAGGAAGAGTGGGCCAGGCCCCCTATTGGCTGCCGAAGTCTGGCTGTCTTCACCCCCCGCAACACACCCGCCCCAACCGTTCCGAAGTCGTGGCTCGGCTCTCCGTTTACAAAAATACGGCTGTTTTGTCTCGAGCGCGCTAGACAACAGGAGGCCAGATGTTTTACCTACCGACTCAACGCGGATGTAAGCGGCCAGCCGATTGTCAGTGATTGACCTAGAGATCTATATTATCCCCTTTTAGCATTCATTAAACATTCAGTATATAAATTAATTTGCAAGGCAACACTTTACCATTTATTATGCACCTTGTTGGGCCGTTGCTATGATATAAAGCCAATGTCAAATTTAAAGTAAAACCTCTTTGCGAGTTTTAAAATACATATATCCGCCTCCCCCTCCTACAAGAACTCAAAACAATTTAAATTATAATAATTTCAATAGCATTTTAATAATTTATTTTTAGTGTTTTTTTTTTACAAGGTTTACAAAGAAATTTTTAATTTCACATACGTTAGCATAAAATTAGTCCATTTTAAACCAGATGGGCGAATATAAAAATTGAATCACCACTAAAACACAAATTTGTAAAAATAGGCGAATAACACTAAAATTCGGGTTATTCGTGGTTTCACATGACGAAAAACGTAAATTTCCAGATATTTATACTACAAAGCAATATTTTTAAATTTGCTTGTGTAGACATGATATATTATTCAATCTAAGTTTGAGAAAAATATCCCTGACGAGGAGTATTTTCTAATTTTTCACATGCATATTTCCTTTCTTTTTGACATTTATTATAGGCTAATATTTGCAAAGTCACTATTTTGTTCAAGTACCGCTTTATGCACAACTTTTGAATAATTGACCCCGCTTTCTTTAAACATCGATATTGAAACTTTCATGTCCCTGATTCGAGTAATTTCATTACCATAAATAATGCCCTTGACCTAGTGCCAGTAATACGGATCTGGGTCTGTGAATGGAATTTTTTTCGGGAGTTTTGTAAAAAGTGGAACGAATAATGTGTTTTAAATAAAAAATATTATGATCCATCAGTTCATTCTTAGGAGTTTGTAAACGGGTGATTTTGGAGCCGTCCTAGCAACGAAGCACATAATAAATTTCAGAGTTGTTCTGAATCGGTCTTGTTGATTCTGGCGTTGATTCGCGGGTGTTTGCACTGTCTATACCACTGATTGCTATACTAGGAAGCTTCGCAAACGCTTTTTTAGTCGCGTTGATGGATGAGCTTTTTAATTATAAAAGTTAATTTTAATTTAAAATAATAATAAAACATATTAACACGGCCCATACAAAGCAATCATTAGGTCTGTTGGATCTTTGATTTTTTGTAACAAGGCTGTGAGTAAGATTTTTGGGGATGAGCGAAGCGAAGACTTAAATTTCACCGCCCCCCCAAAAAAATTTAGCTCCGTTGTTTTTTTTTTTTTTCCGTCTGTTTGTTCGCCTCTACCGGGCAAACGGCATATGCGATCTTGATGAAAATTTGACACGACCTTCGTTTCTCTGAACTTAGACTTGCCACGTTTTTGGGTACAATCGAAGAAATATTTCTCATGAATATCGTACTTTTTACGATTTTTTTCGATTTTTAGTGCGATATTTTCGTGCCATTTGGGCCAATTCTTGACCAAACGGGTGGGGCTACAAACGTTCATATTTCAATGGACATTAAGGTAATAGGATTTTTTGGGCTTTCTGAAAGAAAAAGTTGAAAAAGTTAGCCAGAATCGAGAGAAATAAAGCTTTTAATATACGTTTTTTGACTTTTTGTGCGATATTTTTCGTGCCATTTGGGCAAATTCTGACCAAACGGGTGGGGCTACAACGTTCATATTATACATGGACATTAAGGTTATGGTTATATAGTACCTTTTGAAAGAAAAAGTGGAAAAATTTTGCCAGAATCTATAGAAATAAAGCTTTAATACAAGTTTTTTACGGTAAATAATACCAATTGACAAGAAAAAAAAGAAACTTGAAAAACATTCACCTACAATGCGTAGGCAGCAAAACAAAGCACTTGCAAAAGTAAAGATATCCCACGCAAACTAAAACCTTTAAAAAGCTCATCCATCAACGCGGCGGGACTTTAGCGTTTTCCTAGTGAAGTTTTCATAAAAGGGCTGTGAGAAAGATCTAAAATCTATATTTTCGTGCTATTTGGGGCGGATTCAAAACCATACGGGTGGGGCTACAACGTTCATATTTCACATGGACATTGAGGTAAGGGTAATGTATTGACTTTTGAAAGAAAAAGTTGAAAAAGTTGGCCAGAATCTATATAAATAAAGGTTTTATTATTTAACACCTAAAAAAACTCAAATTAAAACCTTTATTTCTATAGCTTCTGGCTAACTTTTTACAACTTTTTCTGTCAGACGTAATACATCACCATAACCTTAATGTATATGTGAAATATGAACGTTGTTACCCCACCCGTTTGGTCAGAATCGGCCCAAATGTCACGAAAATATCGCACTAAAAATCGAAAAAAATCGTAAAAGTACGATATTCATGAGAAATATTTCTTGGATTGTACCCAAAAACGTAGCAAGTCTAAGTTCAGAGATTTCAAAGGTCACGTCAAATTTTCATCAAGATCGCATATGCCGTTTGCCCGGTAGAGAACGAACAAACAGACGGGAAAAAAAAAAAAAAAAACACATCGAGCGAAATTTTTTGGGGGGTCGGTGAAATTGAATTCTTCGCTTCGCTCATCCAATTAATTCCTATTAAAAATATCGATCTTTGGTTTGTTATCGCTCACTCGTCGATTGCGTTGGGGCCTGCAGGGTCGGCTTGGTCGTTTTGGTTTTTAAGTCCCCCTAAAAATCAGTTATATAACTGAGTGGGTAGACTCTAAATAAAAATTTATTCATTTATTTATTTATGGCCTCCACAAAATTTCATCGCAATTGGATTATCGGTTTAGCCGGAATGTGTTAACAGACACAAAACTACAAACAGGAAAAAAACGGATTTTTTTCTCCAGTGCAGTTCAATGGAATCTTCGCTTCGCTCGCTACGCTCATCTAATGAAACAATGTTGAAATCATTCAGGCACTCGTCTTGAGATAGTCAAATTATCACGTAAAAGAAAGAAGGGATAATGCAAGTTTTTCAAAAAATTTAGTATAAACGATTTAGTACAATGGGGGGGGGGGGGGTTGGGGGGGGGCCCCTTTAGCCAATGCGGGGTCCAATTTTGTCGACTCTAAAAGTGGGTTTTGAGTATTTTAACGAGTGTTAGACATGTTCTTTTTGGATAAGCGAGCAAAGAATTCAATTTCACCGCTCCCCCCCCCCCCCCCCCCCCCCCCCAAAAAAAAAAATTACTCGTTTTTTGTTTGTTTTTCTGCCTGTCTGTTCGCTCTCTAGCCGGGCAAACGGGATCGGCGATCTTGATGAAAATTGGAGAGGACCTTCGAAATCCTGGAACTTACACCTGCCACGTTTTTGGGTACAATCGAAGAAATATTTCTCATGAATATCGTACTTTTAAGTACGATACATTTTAAATGCGATATTTTCGTGATATTTAGCTCGAGACCGGGAAATGGCTATCTTGATAAAAACTTTATGGAACGATTAAAATCACTCGATTTGTAAGTTTTTTTTTAATTTTGGGGACAATCGAAGAAACATTTCTCATAGAAATCGTGCTTTTTTACGATTCCCCCACCCCCACCCCCCACCCCCCACCCCACCCCGATTTTTAATGCAATATTTCGTGTTTTTTGGGCCGATTCTGACCAAACGGGTGTGGCTAAAACGTTCATATTTTACAATGGACATTAAGATAATGGTGATGTAGTGCCTTCTGAAACAAAAAGTTGAAAAAGTTGGCCAGAATTCATAGAAATGAAGGTATTAATGAAAGCCTTTTACAGGTGTAAACAAGTAACTATGTAGCAACTTGACAACAAACAATCACCTTCAAGCGTACGAAAAGCATGTTTTTGGACCTCGAGATTTTTACATTCATACATCCTCATTTAACAAAATAAATTGGTATGGAACTTAAAAAAGTAATGAGATCCCACTTATACTAAACCATAGCTATCATTGGACAGAAATATTTAAAAAAAAATCTCATCCATCAACGCGACTAAAAAAGCATTCGCGAAGTGGCCTAGCTTATAACATTTGTGGTGGTGACGTCTTGATTGTTATGATTTGAAAAAAATATATTAATTCTCCGACTTGACATTGGATTTCCTCATTTGTACACCTTACATAGTGTATGGCCTGTTTTTCCCCATAGATATACCTAGGGGTTTTATATATTTCTTTCTGGGTATACCTCACGCATACCCCATGACCACCACTGGGGCCCTTGTCCTTTCCACTTCTAATAATGTGCAAAAAAAAAAAATGGTTTTGTCACAAAGATTACGTCTTTGCTTTATTTTCTTCAAAACCCGGTTTAAAAAATGTCGTTTTTGACTTTTTTTTTTTAACTTTTTTCCCTACAAAAAAATACAGTTTTTCGGTATTGCATTCAGCCTGCTGTTTTTTTCTAAAACACACCAAACACCCTCTAAAAACTTTCGAAACCAGAGAAACAATAAACTTTGATCAAGCCGCTGATTTTGCTTTTAATTTTTATAAAGACTACGTTAAAAATTGCATAATAATTATTCCTTTACACAATGTTTTTCTAAAAATTTAGAGAATCTCTAGTCGAGAATGTCGTTGACCCTGCATCAGCTCTGGCTTGCCGGCAATGTTATTAAAAAAAATGCATGCCAAATTCAAGGATGACGTTTCATTTCACTCCAATACCGGCTAATTGCCATCGACCATGTGCGTCCAGTTTTCAGGAGTATAATAACAATTTGTCGTTTGGGAGCCTGCTCAGGGTGGGAATGCATGCCCGTCTTCAGGTGTTGTCTTTCAGTAACAGATCTTTACCCCAAAATGCAAAGAAAGAACTGAGAAGAAGACTGTGAAATCGCATCAAAATATAATTAACACCAACTTAACACCCCATATTCTTGGTCGAGCATCTGTTCTGTCGTTGCAACAAATAGTACACAACATCTACAATCAAGGCGAAAACGAAAAAACGAAGACAATATTTAGGGTTCAATCCACGGCATAGAAAACACTTTTTAAATATATTTTACTAGAGTAGTGAGACCAAATTTGTTTATTAATAATCTCACTATTTAACTAGTATATACACTTGCACACTATACTTATGAACCTCCACTTCACATTTAATCATTGTGGAGTTGAAAGTGCAATCCACGTTTCATTCAAAATATACACCGTGAAGTAAGTAAATAATACAAATAATTAACCGTTCACAGCAGGATGAAAAAATCATCTACAAACGATATTCTTAATTATTTATTATAGTTCAGACAATTAACAATGTATTATGTACAAAATGGAAGTACAATATGGCCGTACAAAATTTTTGGCTCCGGGTTTTTTACCATGTTCGTATAAAATGCATCTTATCAAATAATATGAATAATATATTATAATAATTTTTGGATCAGCGTAGCGAGCGAAGCGAAGATTCCATTTCACCACACCGGAGAAAAAAATCCAGAATGTTTTTTTTCTTTCTTTCTTTCTTTCTGTTTGTATTATTTTGTGTCTGTTTAGCACGAATTCCGTCTAAACCGGTACTCCAATTGCGATGGAATTTTATGGAGGCCTTCGAAATCTCTGAACCAAGAACTGCCACATTTTTGAGCGCAATCGAAAAATTATTTCTCATGAAAACGCAATTTAACGATTTTTTTTTTTTTAAAATTTTTTCAAAATTTTTTTCGACTTACAACACCTACATGCTTTATTCGAATGTAATGATTTTTTCACAAAACCTTAATTTATGAATTTATTATTCGTGTGAATTCGAGCGCAATCAAAAAATTATTTCTCATGAAAATTGCAATTTTACGATTTTTTTCGATTTTTTTAAACATTCTTTGACGCCTACATTAATTTTATGAATTGATATATTCGTGTGAAATTTGAGCGCAATCAAAAAATAATTTCTCATGAAAATCGCAATTTTACGCTCTAAATTTCGTTAAAAAAAATCACGCTCATCCAACAACGCGCCAAAAAAGCGTTCGAAGCTTCCTAGTACTATAATAATAGTCAAGATTTTTGTAGTATGGTAATGGTGATGGTTTTTTAAAGATTGGACAGAAGAATGAAGATCACGTACGGCATGGGTTTTCCCCCACGAAAATTTTATTATATCCTCGATTTGGTGTTCTCAATTTTTGGCAAAACCCCATATTCGTTTGAGTGGGATCGTATAAAAAATCAGTCCTTTTCTATTTGGTTTTCTTTTTTATTTCTTCTTCTCTATTTTTCTTTTCTTTTCGTTTTTTTTATTTATTTTGGTACATTTAATTTATTTTATTAATTTAACCTTATTATTATTATTGGGTGGCATAGCGAGCTAGCGAGCGAAGCGAAGATTCCATTTCATTGCACTGGAGAAAAAATCCGGAAAGTTTTTTTTTTTTCTGGTTTTTATCTTTGTGTTTCTCGTTAGCACGATTCCGGCTAAACCGATACTCCAATTGCGATGAAATTGTATAGAGGCCTTCGAAATTTCTGAACCAAGAACTGCCACGTTTTTGAGCGCAATCGAAAAATTATTTCTCATGAAAATCGCAATTGAACGACTTTTTACGATTTAAAAAAAAATATTTCGACTAATAACACCTACATGCTTTATCTCAATGTAATAATTTTTCACAGAACCTTAATTTTATGAATTTATATATTCGCGTGAAATTTGAGCGTAATCGGAATATTATTTCTCATTATAATCACAATTTACGATTTTTCGATTTTTTCAAATTTCTTCTACTTATAACACCTACATGCTTTATTCGATTGTAATGACTTTTTCACAGAACTTTAATTTTATGAATTTATATTTCGTGTGAAATTTGAGCGTAATCGAAAAATTATTTCTCGTGAAAATCGCAGTTTTTCGCCCTTTTTCGTTTAAAAAAAATTACGCTCATCCAACAACGCGCCTCAAAAAGCGTTTGCGAAGCTTCCTAGTTAAATAATTATAAGGTTAAACTAATCAATTTATAATTAAATTGGATAAATTTTATCCAATTTAAATAGAAATTGTTGTCTTACTATACATAGTTGTTGTGACTCCTTCTTTGTAAATGTTGTCCTTTCTAAATCAGTTTTATAACTGAATAGGAAAGACGTAAAATAAATCAATCAATAAATGTGAAGGTAGATAGGGTGTCTACTGATATTTATTTATATTATTATTATAAATATTTATATTTATTATAACTTGACTCACTTGAGATGTATTAAAGATAAGAAGAAAAAACACAAAAAATACAAATTTTGAGTTTGATAATTTTTTTAATGGTGTTCCGACAAGTTTTTTTGAAATCCATATCTATGGGAGTATCCTGGGACTGTCTGGATCATGTTCTGAAATTTCCAGCTGGTTACCTCTCCGTTGCTGTTAACTTCTTTATTTGAAGAGCTGGAGCCCGTCGTCGCTCTGAATACTAGCTTCAATCAATGCCATTTACGAGATTATTAATTGAAAGTTTACAGCTTACTCCATAGCTACGACTACGATATAGACAGACGATGCACGCACGCACATATCTTTTTAGACGTCTGTGTCAGTGGCTGTGTGTGTTACTGTTGTTTTTTAATTGTTGATTGTTGTTGTTTTGTATCTTTGTTCAACTCGTAACGTCAATGGGGAGCGTTTTTACCCTTTAGATGTAGTCCAACAGAGCATCGTATTACCTACTGTGTAGGTTTGTGAAATATAGTTATGGTACGGGAATAGATACGTAACGCGCATTCAAACTTTGTACCTAAAACGTGCGGCTACCGCGTTTTAGAAACGGTTTGTGTACTAGTACAGTGGCCCGACCCGTACTCCTCGGCTTGCGCGAACACCGATAGTGGGTCACGTGACTAGCGCCCGTCACCGAAGCGCTGGGAGTTCCGCCCTTACCCGAGATCGACCGAGCAGAAAGCTACCGCCCCGTGAAGCGCCGTCGCTGCATGCTCTTTCTCACCCGTGGAGTTGGCCTCGTTGAATCGTATCCTCTTAATGACCCTCACTTCCACCATGTGTAACAGACAAGATGCCAATTACCTAATACAGCCTGGGACCCGGCACCTCCACCAAAATTAAGCACTTTTAGAAAATTATCGGCCTAATTTGTTAGCTTGTTTGTGTAGGCTCCGAATGTGATAATTGATAAAATAACATTTTATTTATTATTATTGCTTTTTACTAGAGCTGGACCGATTCCACTTTTTTGCCGATGCCGATTCCGATGCCGATTCCAATTATTTAACGATTCTTCACCGATTCTTAGCGATGCCGATTCTTTTTTTAAAATGGCAAGGAATAATTAATAATTCCCTATAGTAGTTGATTTCATAGGGATGTGTGAACAGCAGAACAGCAGTGAAATGAGCAGCAATGAGAATTCCTGCTTAAATTTCGAGGGAGATTCGTGATCGAGCAAATATCGAGATTGAGCGATCAACATATAATGAAAAATGTTTAAAAATTCACCATCATTAGGTCTAGACCCTACCTTATAGCCTAGGCTACCTATTATACATTTTCCGTGTGCAAGCTCAAAAACCAGGCATTTTGGAAAAGCCATCTCCAGAAGTAGGCCTAGGCTTAGCCTAG
Organism: Sweltsa coloradensis; assembly: GCA_024449915.1. Classification (NCBI taxonomy): domain Eukaryota; kingdom Metazoa; phylum Arthropoda; class Insecta; order Plecoptera; family Chloroperlidae; genus Sweltsa; species Sweltsa coloradensis. The sequence continues at coordinate 164,547 of JAMZAV010000497.1, read as the reverse complement.
GCTAGGGCCTAGGTTCCCTGGCTTAGTATATCTCATAATAATAATATTACAAATATCAAATATAGCGCATTGGGATTCTTAGGATATAGGCCTAGCCTATTTTTAATCATGTGGGGAAAACGTTTTAGGGGTAGGGGTAGGTCTAGGCCCTAAGCCTTAGGCTAGATCTAGGGCCTAGGCTAAACCAACCAACACGACATCACTTTCCGAAAAAAAATCAGCCAAACCTGAAGACAACATCAAAATCAACATTAATAATAGTTTCTTATGATCTTAAACTGTTATAAAAAATAGGCCTTGGCCTAGGCCTAGGCCTACGCGTCTTGGTAAGGTCGGCCTAGGCCTGTAGGGGCCTAGGCCTAGGCCTAGCCTAGGCTTACGGGATACACTTGGACCAATATCCCCATCACTTCCCGATGAAAAATCATTACAAGATCGATGAAATAAAGCGGCAATGCCACTTTCATAGCCAAACCTGAAGACAATACATCAAAATCAACATTAGTAGGCCTAGGCCCTACCGGTTTCGCCCTAGGAATAGCCTAGGCCCTAGGCCTAGGCCTAGGCCTAGGCCTGCTTTCGGGATACATTTGGAAGTTACTGTCCGATGAAAACTCATTAGTAGATCGATAAAATTACGCGTCGATGTCATTATAATCTTTTTCACCTGCAGAAAATCCACCAGCATCAACAATAAATAACTATTTCTTGCTATCTCAAGTGTCCAGAAAATACGCGTCCAGAAAAATCCGCCATCTTAAGATTTTGCGAGTTCTGTGGAAAGTCGATTTGCGAGCAATTTCGACTATCAACCTTCGATTAATTCTTCCGCGCGCGAAATTCAAACAAAGAATCGGCATCGAAAATCTTGATCCAAGACTCGGAATCGGCGATTCTACCGATTCTACGAAGACTCGCCAAGTCTCAAGACTCGGTATCGGAATCGGTCCAGCTCTACTTTTTACTATCACCTTAAGACTGCATGTATACATAAAACTCTGCACGTTTGAACGACTCATCCTTCCAATGGTTCCACGTAATAACTAGTGATGCGATGTCCTGTATGTTGTAGGGTATCTTGCTGGTGGGGACACCTGAACAGAAGGCCAAGTACTTACCTCGTGTGACGACAGGGAAAGAGTTTGCAGCGTTCTGTCTGACTGAGCCGTCTTCTGGGAGTGATGCTGGATCCATCAAGTACGTCATCGTAGTGTCGCGGCCACTTAGGGCGGCACGTCTTAAAATGTTGATTTTGAACCCAAGCTGACCCTTCCAGAAGTAGGAAGCGGCGATGGATAATGTTGAAATGATGATGAGTAGAGGTGTGCGAGTATTCGAAAATTCAAATTTGAACGAACATATCAAGTGTTCAACAAACTTGATTCGAAACCAAACTACCTGTATTCGAATTGCGAACTATTTGAATTGGGAATGCACATCAATACTTGTTTCACTATCGATTATCGAAAATTCGGTAATATCATCGAATCGATAATATTGATATTACTAATAAAAAATTCAAGACCGTTCTGACGTACTGGTAGATGGAATCTGAAATGTGGTAAATGAAATTCAAAACAATACAATCTCATTCCACTGTCTGCCTCATCTTGTCTATGTTGTCTATGTTGTCTTCCTTTTTAATCCCGCTGTCGGCTAAGTTCGCTCCCAAACATAAATCTGTAGTAAGTCACCTTTGTGACCTATCTCTGTCTGCCCAAGCGGGAAATACGAAAAAAGTGTTTCCAGCCGTTCTCAACCAATTATTAATATTTCAATAATCGCTAATGACTTGATTATTAATTATCAAAATGTTATCCAATATTGATTATCGATTAATCGTTTGCATCCCTAAAATGAATCCTTTTGAACAAGTAGTTCAACCAATGCAGAACAGAGCCTAAATTTAGAAATCATGTGCACTAGCAGGAAACTATTTCTCAACACTTCTTGCAGTGTGTTTAGGGTGGTACATCAATAAAAAAGTTCCAATCTCAAATTATATTTGAAATCTTAATAAGCGTCAATTTATTTAATGCAGATAGTCTAAATAATAATAATAAATAAATAAATATTTGAAATATTTAAATTTGAACACTATCACTATTCAATTCGTATCTGATTCAAAGTAAAAATTTGTTGTTCGCACACCTCTTCTTATTAGGCATTCCTTTTGATTTATTTTGACTCCCTGATGGTAGAAAATGATTTATATGGCATAGAACAATAGTTTTTGATTCAATATCATAATACGGTAGCCAAATTAGTTATTTTGGTGTTCATGTTACTTTTCAACGTTGGCATGAATCCAAATGTATTTCCCCTTTCCTGTAGCATTCTAAACTGAGAACGAGTCTAGCAGCATGTATCGCGAAAATTTACCGGATGAAATAACGTCGCATAGGTTACTAATTTGTACGCCCAAAATGGACCCACAGAAGAACCAAACTTAAAAACGGATCCGGTTAATTTTAGTCTTCGGGTAACCCAGGTACTTGAAATAATCCCTACTGGATGTGGCCCAGGAAGTGTTGTATGTTATACTTAATACTTATGTCTCTGTTATAGGACCCGTGCAGTTTTATCTCCCGACGGTAAACATTTCGTCATGAATGGAAGTAAAATCTGGATTAGTAATGGAGGGATATGCGAGATTATGACAGTATTTGCTCAAACACCAGTACCAGACAAGACAGGTTAGTAAGTTGTACCCTGCAATTTAAATTAAAATTCAATAGTGATGTTCAACAATATTATTTTCAATATCGATATCGGCCCCATTTTTACGATATCGTATCGCAATATCGTAATTTAAAAAGTACCGTATTGTGCCAAATATAGGCCGTTCCCCTAACTTTAGTCATTGAATTATTAAAAAAGGAAAATTTAAGGAAAAATAAAAAAAATCAAACAATTTGCAATCAATAATTTATTTTTTGAAACCAAACTAAAGTCGGTTCCAAATTGTTGTGCTTTGGTTCGGATACCAAATATATGTACCTAACCAAAATTTCGGGTACCCGCACACCCCTAATGGCAACCATACTCGTCAGTAGGCCTCGACCTGCTACGGAGATAGCGTCGCGTCCACCGTGCCTGCCGTAGTGACAGAAGCGGTAAACAGTGTTCGTATTTCCTTGTCCAGGCGCTGTAACTTGGGGTTGAAATTGGCATGTAAAAAGCCAATGCTTGCATATAGGCCGGGGAGGGATTTTTAGACTTAAAGTAATGGAAAAAAGCTTGACCTATATTCAGTACAATACGGTGATATCGATGTCCCGATATTAAATTTTTACGGCTGCGAAAATGACGATGTTTCATACGTGATCGCAATTATTGCCTGCCCAGCGCCGATTTTGTCACTATGACGGGAGCTGCTGGACTGAAGTCCCATGCAGTGCGCTACTTGAATCGAGTGCGAGGTTGGAGGGAGGTGCACGCTCATTCACTTCGCTTCAAGACACCGCCCAAATGACACCTTGTATGCGTAACTCTTTGGTCAACTAAGCATAGTACTTGGTTCTTTGACAAAAGCGCTGGCGGGCGATCGTAGCGGAGAAGTGGGAGGAGCCTTCCGTTGAAGTGCAGAAATACGTAATGCAGACTACAGTGGGACATTTCACATTGAGAATGATAATGCTACGATATTGCAATATTTCCGATATGACGCCGAGGTATCGGTATCAAAAACAAGCTCAATTTTTCCGTGTATTGATTTGGTATTGAATTATTGATATTGTTGAACATCACTACAATTGAACAATATTTGATTGCATATTGTTTCATAAGACTAATTACATTTGTTATAGGCAAGATGGTTGATAGGGTGACTGCGTTTATCGTTGAACGATCGTTCGGTGGTGTAACGAGTGGACCACCTGAAAAGAAGATGGGCATTAAAGCTTCTAACACTGCTGAAATTTATTTTGACGATGTGAAGATTCCAATTGAAAATGTTTTGGGAGAAGTGGGTGCTGGCTTTAAGGTACGATGATCCATATTCACCTTTTACTAAACTCAGAAATTGTCCGTTCAATGTAGACCTATGGCTTAACCTACCTAAATTGTGAATTTATCTAATTCAGATGAAACTCCCTGTGTTAAAAATAGGATTTTTAGCCTATTAGCAGTCTTGAAATACTGTAGCCTATTAGCCTACAGTAATTTATTAGATGTAGCGTAATATCTTAGGCTATTGAACTGCTGTTAAAAATAAATTATATTCGTTCGAAGTAGGCTACCTAACATGAATTGGAAATAATTTAAAGTTTGTAAATATCGGTAGTACGTAATTTTCGAGAAATTTCATATTTCGTCTTTATTCTTAAAATTTTAGAAAACTTTTAGTGAAGCATTACCGACTCAATTAGTAAAACGTAAGTCTAAAACTTACCAATACTACAATATTGAATACAAGGTTCTTAAGCATATAAGCTCTCTTTGAGGACATAGGTAGTTCTTGAATTATATTGTGTACGTATATACTGTACTAGGTAGGTACCATACTTTGTTGAACCAAAAGAATGTGCTTAGTTGAGTTTAACAAGGAATCATATGGTAGCTAATAAGCTTTCTACTTCTAGACTATGCTGCTCTCGTTGATAGTGTGTTAATATAGATTATCTATTGCCATTGCCTGGCTACTTACTAGTTGGATATTAAACATAATGATTCAACAACCATTCTTTAATCCTAAGTCCACATCTTATCTTATTTACCAGTTGCTGACTTTTGCTCTAGGTCTTGCTGATAAACTGATGATGATGAACTTTAATTTCTTGACCTTAGTAGGCCTACCTTCCATACTATATTTAATTTAATTTATTGTCTTGTTTTTCATAGACCTACATAATATAATTTACATGATGAGAGTTCATTCATTTCATAGGTGAATCAAACACGTCTTTTCAAAAGACCAAAACTTTAAACAATCAATGCTAAGTAGGCTACTAAAAAAAAATAGTAGGCTTCTAGTATGTAATAATAACTAGGAAAACGCTCAAGTCCCGCCACGTTAATGGATGAGTTTTTTTGTAAGTTTTTAGTTTGCGTAGGACCACTTTTCCTTTGCAAGTGCTTTTTGAATGCATTGTTGGTGATTGTTGTCAAGTTTCTATTGTTACTTGTTAATTGTTATTATAAACCTAAAAAACTAGGGTTGCCGTCGATAATCGAAATATCGATCGATTATCGATATCAGTAATATGATATGATAATCGATTCAAGTATTTTGATATGATATGATATGATTATCGATTTAAATAGTGACATCGATGTTTTCGCGGTTTACCATGCTTAAAAATGCCGCGCTGTCGTATCAACGCGCCGATTGGTTGTCGGAGTAGCCAATCGCTGCTCAAGTATAATGCCACGCCCACCGCCGCCAGTGCGCATGCGCTCGCAGCGCGATACAAGGCGATACGAAAACATCGCCCGGCCCGATTGCGATGTATTCAATACGGCTCGACGTGTTGTGGCGTGAACTTCTCTAGCGTCAGTCTGCCCAATTATATTGAATTCGTGATGTTTCTTCCGTGTTTCTGCTTCCTAGGCTCAATTTGGAATTTGATATGATAATCGATTTGGGTCTATGATATCGATATATTTCGATATGATAATCGATTCGATGCCTCCGATTATCGATCACGATTTTCACATCGAACGGCAACCCTAAAAAAACTCATATTAAAACCTTTATTCTATGGATTCTGGCTACCTTTTTCAACTTTTTCTTTCAAAAAGCAATACATCACCATTACCTTAACGCCCAAATGCCCAAGTAAAATATGAACGTTGTAGCCTCACCCGTTTGGTCAGAATCGGCCCAAATGTCACGAAAATATCGCACTAAAAATGAAAAAAATCGTAAAAGTACGATATTCATGAGAAATATTTCTTCGATTGTACCCAAAAACGTGGCACGTCTAAGTTCAGAGATTTCGAAGGTCCCCTCAAATTTTCATCACGATCGCAAATGCCGTTTGCCCGGTCGGTAGCGTGCAAACAAACATACGTACCAAAAAAACAAAAAACAAAAAAAAACAAAAACATTGAAGCTAAATTTTTTGAGGGGTCAGTGAAATTGAAGTCTTTGCTTCGCTCATCCAACAAAATACAATTATATTTACATTTTAAAATACCATACAACCAAGTTATACTATCGAGGTAGGTACCCATTAATTTATAAATACACCTTTACTACGATACAAGGTACCGACTACCGTATTTACTCGATGTAAGTCGCACGCGGATGTAGGTCGTACCCCAGTTTTCTTATGTCTAAAACCGAAAAGCTGGTTTGCATGCAAATGTAGGTCACACTACTGTAATATGTGGGATTGTCGGTATGGGTACACACATATACTATACTACTGATGTTCTTTTTTAATACGGAACCGTTCCGTATTCCGCGAGTCTGGCCCGAAAATCGACATACAGAACGATTCCGTGTCCGTTCCGTTCATCATTTGAATTCGCGCCAAACCGGCGTAGTTCAGTCAATCTCACACAGATAGCAGCACTATATGGAGGCTGACTCTTTTACCGACGTGGTTAGTTTCTTCCCGATAAATTCTCGAACACGGCCATTTCACAGAAGACTACATAATATAAGATGAAGGCCTACAGATTGTCAAGGCGGTGCGCCGTAAAAGAAATTGGCTTCTCAGCTGTAGTTCACTTTGTAAAACTGACGTAAAGCTCCTGAATATTACGATATGGTGAATCTGAAGGCAATTGTGCTGAATTTTACAATGAGCGTGATATATTGTGAGATTCAGGAAGTGTTGTTGATTAGCTTGCAAATGATGCAAGCGCTGATGATGATGTGGATGAAGACTAAGAGTGCTTCTTACCAAATAAAATAAGACGATGACACAAGTAGGGTTAGGCCTAGGCCTGGCGGGAATATAAACTGGAAAAGGAAAGCATATGAACCAAAAACAATGGGCCTAGGTCTATATTTTTGTGAATTCATGCGATTTCGGCCCGTAGGCAGGGTGGGGCGGGGTGCCATCTCTCGTAATACGGTTTTACTGCATCCGTATGGGCAAAATATACCCGTGGCTCAATGGGTTAACCCTGCATTATTTGCACGTTTTTACTTAAAGTCGGTATATCAACTTGGAAAAACTTTAATATGTTAAAGGTGTTGATGTTTTAGAACGTTGGTTAAAAGGGAAAAAATCCCAAAAAATTCTGCTGCGCTTGGCAGCGATTTTAGTGGTTTTCCGGCCGAACGTGGAATGACGTCATTGTACGCCCGGCTCGCTGGCTGACTTGAGCTTCGTATGCGCGCTCGGTCCCCGCCCCGCATAAAGAGATAACATTGCAGTATAGTTTCATCATTCAATAGTGCGGTGAAAGAATGTGCATCAGCTGAAGTAATAGTGTAATAATATCGATGCTATATTATAATGGTGTATGTTAGTCTAAATATAAAATGGTGATCAAGTGCAGGTGAATATAAAAATAATAATAGAAAATAAATTACACAAACAGCTATCATTTCATCGGTTTCCAAACTGTGATAAGTTATCATAAGCATACCAGCAACTATTGTCATACTTGTCTTTATTTTTCATAAAAATATTTATTTTATATTTTTCCGTGCACATTTTGTCCTAATATTGTGAGCAAATGCATGTATATGCAATAACCATCATATGTAGAATCATTCAAAATCAATGATAATAAACAGTCATTCTTTATAGAAGAGCGTTGTGCGCGAGTTTCACCCAACTTAAGCCCCAAACCATCTAGCAGACAATAACATTAGAAATAGAACCTTCCTAACACGACTGTACATGACACAAGCTCGCACTCACATTTATCTGAGCGGTCGTAAACACCCAGCGCGCAATCTGTGTTGTATACGTGATAAGTTATGCAGGATACACACTTACCAATGCACTCGTATTCAAACAAATACATATCATTTCTAAAAAAAAAAACACAGATGACGATAGGGTGAGATGCCAACCCCCCCCCCCCAAACACGCACAAACACACATATCACACATTCACAACATGAATATTATATTGCTGCATGAACGTACTGCTAAAACGTATATATCAATAAATGTTTCATATTTGGTACCTAGATCATAATGTTATGTGAATTTGACATACAAAATAACATGTTTTACACAGGTGCCCTAGAATCTTACCACAAAGAAAGACTCAAGTATTTTCCAAAGCGAGTTCACTATCCATACGAAGGAATAGAAGCACGTGGTATACTCGCTATACTTGATCATAATCATCATAACTGATAATAATTCATCATCATCATCATATCATCATCTTCATCATAATTGGTGCTCTACAAACGAAACGCACAGCTGCGAGTAATCGACTAGATTGGGTCTTGAAAGCCGAGTACTTCGTAACGCGAGCCGGCCGCGAGCCGGCTACACGCTCGGGTCGACTCGATGAGTGGCCGTACAGTGACGTCATTTTTAGGCCACTAGTTTTCGTGCAGTGATATTTTAAAACTCTATTTACTTAGCAACCAGATGTCCGATCAAGCTGCATCTAAGATCTATTTCCGTGAAATTGAATGGTTCAAGATATGCTATGAAGTGCTACCAAGATGAGATAATTCCTTTAACACCAGTACTCGCGTGGGGTATATATAACCACATAATTGAAATACTTGTATTTTGGAGTTATGATGGTGTTTGGATGTAGGATTCACATATTTTACTTTATTTGAGTGGCAGCTATCATAGTGGAGGTATTGTTGGCTGTTGGTCGGTTTGAAATGGACTCTGGTTTCGAGATGTCCAGACATCGACGTACAGGAAGTTGATGTGATCTTGGAAGATTTCCCATGTGAACTGCAGGGAGAAGTAGGTGTTCACTTTCGTTCCTCAAGTTCCTCAAATACGTTTGTGAAGGAGTCTTCCCTTTGTATCCAGATGGCGAAGATGTTGTCGAACCGACAGAGTGGACGTCGCGCTTGGGTTTCCAGTCTGTCTCCATCTTGCATCATTATCATCATCTGCAACTTTAATGTATTATTTGACAATTTGTATGTTTCCGTTATTTATGTTTATTTTTGTTGTTATTTCTTTTTATATACATTTTTGTTAATAATTAGTGCAAAGTTGGTAATGAAATGCGTTTTGTTGTGTCTCTAATGTACGGTATTCTCTAATGTATTGGTAGCACATAATTGTGGGTCTGCGCGCATAAACCGTATAATGTGCTTTGCCCGGTTTATACGCGCACGGCCAGCCGTTCTATTTGAAGTCATAATACACTTTGAGTTCAATAATTTGCACCCAGATAGCGCCACACTGAACGAATATGGCTTACCATGCAGTAGTCTACGCGTGGCCTCCGCCACAACTGCTCATATCTCAGATCGATTTTTGTGAGTTAGATGGTTTATAGTTTATACCCCTCAATTTTTGTTTTATAATAGAAATAACATCCATTTATCACTAATTAGTAATTACTAATAGTTGGTGGTGCATAATTGTGCAATTTTAATTTTAATTTTTTGTGTTGATTTTCCGTGTAAGACCACAATACCAATAATAATAAAAACAAATTACCCTCTTTAAAACATGAATATGCCTAATGATATTAAGTTTGTTGCTTTGTTTAGGTTGCCATGAACATCCTTAACAACGGGCGTTTTGGAATGGGTGCAGCCCTCTCTGGAACAATGCGACAAGTAGCAATACAAGCGGTAGGACACGCGACTAGTCGAATGCAGTTCGGACACCGCATAGACTCTTATGGCACAATCCAGGAAAAGCTAGCTCGCATGGCTATCTTGCACTACGTCACGGAGTCCATGGCCTACATTGTGTCGGGCAACATGGATTCAGGTTCCATTGATTATCATCTGGAAGCTGCTGTCTCCAAGGTATTGTATATAGCAGGGTTGCCGTTTGTTAATCGATTCATCGGTCGATGCGTTTCATTCCCAAAATAATAATATCAATAATAATTGATTCAATCTTCCCGGTTCGATGATCGATTTATATATGCAAACACATATTACTTTCTGGTATTCCATGTGTATAACATAACATTTATAAGATCCTAACATTTCAAGCAGTTCTCCCTGTCCGGTTTCATTCTAACTTCACAATAGTAGGTACTGCAACTGTACTACCAGTGGTTGGTAGGTCTATGTATATAGCTAAAGTGACCATAAAACCCGGATTAGCCGGGACAGTCCCGTCTTTTTAACTGTGTCTCGGCATCCCGAAGACTTTTAAATCTACTCAAATGTCCTGGAATCTAGATACACTTGTCTGAAGTCCTGGATTTTATTAAATTGATTAACAAAAGAAAACACTCTTTCCACTACATGATCGGGAAAACGGAATTAGAGAGAGTGCAGACCTTGAAGTAGGAATGTCTCATGATCTGTCGCATGAAAGACATACTGAAGCTATCTTACCCAAAGCTTACAAACTCCTTGGGCTTATGAGGCAGAATAGCTTTAGTTTTAATTAATGTAAAGCAACATTTAGAGTAGTAATAAGCATAATGTTTATAAGTATGTATGTTTTGTTTTATTTTAGTATGAAATGAAATCATTAGTAAAAGTATGAATGTAAGGTTATTTAGAAGATCATTTCTTAGGGATGTGATAACATCCCTATATCTGTTTTAAAATGAATATCGCCTATTGTAATTGGACGAGTGAGCTGAGCGAACGGAGTCTCTATTGCAAGTTTTCGGCACTTCGTTGTGTTTATGTGTGTGTTTATGTGTGTATGTATGTGTGTCTGTATGTCTGTCTGTCTGTGTGTTCAATGCGCAGGGGCCAAACTGCTCTTGCGATTTTGACGAAAGTTCACATCAACGTCAAGGACCAATAAATAGAGTGCTGTTAACATGGACAGCAAAATTTGCAGGAATCCAACCTGCAAAAAGTTAAAATTTAACAAATTACTACTTTATTTTTTTAAACTTAAAGTTTGCTTTGCCACGTGCATAGCGATATAGAGAACGCATCAGTGGCAGACAAGTCTCGACTTGATGACTCATGCAGAGCTCCATGCATGCTATGCTGCAAATGCAAATGTAGTACTCGCTCATTCGTCCAACAACGACTTTGGCGTTTTCCTAGTGTACAGAATGTAACATAACGTATATGAATTGGAATTGCAATAAAGCTTATTTTTATTATTATTATTATTACTATTATTATAAAACATTTTAGACTTTTGCGGCCAAAATATATTAAAAAAGGTATGAATCGGGTCATTTTGCAAGTGTAAACACGCAACGCGGCGAAATGACCCATTACTATTATTTTTAAACAATTTTCTAGGCGTACAAACCGAATGCTCTGTCGGGATCGTGTGGCCCCAAGTTGTGGCAACTGTGTACTGGAACCCTCATCACTCCACTAAAATCAATAGTCTGGAGCAGTGGCGGCTATTCAACATAAGTCGAATACTGTATTTAGTGGACCAAAATTAGATGGGGGTTTGAGGGATTTGCCCCCAAGATTTTTTTTTAAGGTCATTTGTTTTTATCAATTTTAGAAGAGCATATTGTCAAGTTGAGAGGTTGATTAGCCCTTGGTATAGATGTTATTTACCAAAGTAACTATTGTTCTGGGGGAACGTAGCTATTGGTTGTTACACAGACTAATCTTCCCAACAGTGACCGAAATCGATAGGTATTTAATGAGGTGGTTTTCTAGGACATGTATGGAGAGGATTATTACAAACAAGAACATAATCTCAACAAAAGGAGGTGCACTTGTATTTAACCACAATTATCCTAATTTGCCCGTTAGGTTAAGCTTATGCATTCTACCTGATTGAACGTGAGTTCGAACCCCCATGTAGTGAGTGACTTGATCTATAATAATGAAACCATGTCTTACTTTAAGTCCCCCCTCTCTGGTTTGGTCCTGGATCAGCCGTGACTCAGTCCCGGACGTGGGAAAGCCGATGTTCCTCCCTCTTCTGACTTCTTGCCTCTTGAACGGCTAATCCATTTGATACTCGATGTTCTCAATGCACTGCTAACTAATTACTCTCCTTGACAATTGTTCTTTGTCAGAACACCATTGAGCTTGCTCTCGAAGACGACTTGTTCGTTTGCTGGTCAAATTGTAACTCCCCCGACTCCACTGGACTTCCGCCTCCTCAGTCCCCGAGTTGATTCAAAAACCAAATTAATTAGCAGTAATTGCAGTGTCGAAATGCAAAGTCTGCACCATTTCGCCACTAAGTTCCCCGAGAAAGAGCGCGTGCGAGTCTATTAGCTCATGTCACAATGCTTAGTCCAGCAATTCAAATACACCCGGTATTGCCACATTAACCAACAAATAATCAAACTGTCAGCTACATACGTACGTCATACATGCGCGCAATGGTCATTGCAGCAACAAGCACGACCTCCTTATACTTGTGACATCGTAATGCAATCACTGTCTTGTCACAACCAGTAATCAATGAAACTATACCAGTAACAAGGGTAGTTACTACCCTGAACATGACAATATAGTACTAAAAATAACTTGACTTTGTATTGAATTTAGTAATTGCATACTAGTACTTTTTTACCAAACAACAAGATTCCAATTACCCTCTATTATAATTTTAAAATTATTTTTAAAAATTTTGCAGTTTAACTTTAAACAGTTTTGTTGTTGTATTTAGAGTTTTAAAACTTTACTTTGCAGTTTTTAAAAATCAAAATATTTTTTTTTGAAGTGCAATTTTTTAAGTTTTTTTTGCCATTTTTGCCAGATTGTCTGGAGGGACAGCAAGGGAAAAAATCGCTAAATTTTTGAGTAAACAGCACATGGTATCAAAATTTTTCGTTGGACGTAAGTAATTATTTCTGCTTGTGTGCATCTGGGCTTTTGTTGGGGTGGCGCTGAGCGGAGGTCAAAGGTCCACGCGGTCACGCGCGCCAGTATCACACTGTTCGGCTATATCCTGAACTAATTAGATATTAGCCTCTACTTTGCTTAATTCAGTTGTGGGAAAATACCATTCTATCATCTCTGCATTGTTTTGCATTCGGAATTTGATGCCAGTGGGCGGTGATGGAGGTCAAAAGTTCATGGGGTAAATGCGCGCAGGCATCGCATATTGGCTATATCTCCTATCTAATAAAGATATTTCCTCTAGTTGCTTTTATGCAGTTTATTGAATTACCATTACATCAACCCTTGTATTGTGTACATTCAGGAATTTGGTAGGAGGCGGTGGATGGAAGGCCCAAAGGTCACGCGGGGGTCATGCGCGCAGCATCGCCTGTTTTGGATATCTCCTGACCTTATAAGAATTATCCTCTAGATGCTTGATTAAGTTATTGAATTCATTACTTTCCACCCTTATTGTGTGCATCTCGGAATTTGGTGCAGGCGGCGGTGATGGAGGTCAAAGGTCACGTGGGTCATGCGCGCCCATCGCACTGTTTTGGCTATATCTCCTGAACTAATAAAAAATACTACCCTCTAGTTTGCTTGAAATTTAAATTATTGAATTACCATTTAATCATCCCTGTATTGTGTGCATTCGTCATTTGGTGCAGCCGGCGGTGTGATGGAGGTCAAAGGTCACGCGGGTCATGCGCGCCGTTTCGCACTGTTTTGGCTGTTCTCCTGAACTATTAAAGATATAACCCCTCTTCTAGTTCGTTTGATTCAGTTATTGAATAAGCCATTCTATCACCTCTGCATTGTGTGCAATCTTGGCATTTTGAGCGAGTGGTACTCACATTTAATAGGCATTAAAAAAACTATACATAACAAGAAATAAAAACTTGTAGTCGAGTGAAAATCCATGTTATAAGTCTTTAGAAATTGAGCAATTATCTCACTATCCTGCTCGTACATGGAAGGATGAACATGAGTTGAACACTGGTTCAGGCTTTTGCTTACCTTCTCAGAGGGTTTACCCTTGTTAACCAAGAGGGGCTATGTGTTGAACGTTTTTTTCATCAACTCGTAACATAAGGTTACCTTATCTTCTCCCGAAACACTTCTTCTGTACGCTTTCAGTCTAAAAGGATGAAAAAGTTCCCCCTTGCCCGACATGGTTTTTTTAATTATATCAATGTTGTCATTTGCGAAACGAATGTAACCTGACAATTTTGAATCAATAAAGTTCGAAGGTATATCACATCATCTTTTTCAAAAATTCCATTTGCAATAGATTTGTCAACACGTCGAACATTGTCGTAACTCATACAGTGTCAGCATTGTATAGAACATTTTACTAAGCCCTTGGATCGAGATTCTTTCGGGGTACAGTCATTGCAAACCCTACATGTTTAGGCGTCAATTTTTTGCCCCTAGATGCCCAGAAAAAACAATGTCTTGGGAAATACTAAGAATCTCTGTATGCAAATCGTCCTTTTGTCGTCTCGCGTGATGGCTCATCATGTTCGGGCTTCAATTACATATAAGTTTTAGTAGGATGTGAAGAGATTCGGGTATTATAAGTTCACAGTGCTTTTGATCGATGCCTCCTATAAAAACTATGCCCAGGAGTATCTTTCAAACCAGCGCGGGGTTTTAACGCTTTCTCTATGACACACTGATGCAAACAAACATGTAAACAGAGCGCTTTCACTTACAACAAAATGTCTATATGGCGAGTAATTTCCAAAAAAAAAATAATTGCAATAGCTCATTAATTGTTAATAGCTAATAGCTCAGTGAACAGACATCAAATGGACGGACATATACATAAACAGATTGGACCCATACCCTTAAGTACAGTTATCAAATGATAATGAAAATCACCATCCGTACGGAATAGTAAAGATAACAAAAAACGTCTGAATCACGTTGAACTGTTTCACTCGAAACACTCTTTACACTCCCAATATTTAGATGCTTAAGACAACTTCCCTACCGAGTTGTAGTTTCCGGGCTGAGCACCACCACCACCCCGGATCGTGTTGAAAAAAGGAACAGCAATTTCCCCCCCCCCCACTGTAATTTGTTAGTAAAAAGTTCAAAAAAAATGCCAAAATTTGGCAAAATATCTGAAAGTTTCCAGATCAGTAATAAGCCTTTGACCAGCCGCCCGTGATGGATTGGGGGGGGGGGGAGTGCTGTAACGCAAGCGGCAACTGATTGTAGCATTGTCGGTAATTGAGGCGGGATTTCAATATTTTGAAATATGATAAAGACCTACTAATTCCGAGATGCACACAACACAGAGGTGATAGGATAGTATTTCTACAAACTGAAATAAAGCAAAATAGAGATAAATACCTCCATTCATTCAGCAGAATTATTATTATTATTATTATTTTATTTTCAACATGATTGAATTACAGTAATACAAGCACATTGCTGGTGGCAAGAGTAGAGCAAGGCCCCATAACAACATGTGCCTTACCACCAGTGTATGATCTAAATATAATCTTAAAACTATTGTCCTAAACCTAAAGTAATGCTATTTATACGTAATATGTTATGTACAGATATTAAAGCTACTGGAGGTGGCGTGAAAAAAATAAAATAATGGATGACATAAGTGTTATTAAGATTTGTGGGGAGGCTGTGAGGAGAGTGTGGTACATGAGTGCGTGGGGGAAGTGAGTGCGTTTGTGAGAGTGTGAGTGTGAGAGAGCGTGAGCATGTGAGTGTGAGTGTGAGTGTGAGTGTGAGCGTGAGCGTGGAGCGTGGAGCGTGAGTGTGAGTGTGAGTGTGTGAGTGTGTGAGTGTGAGTGTGAGTGTGAGTGTGAGTGTGGGGTGTGGGTGTGGGTGTGGGTGCGAGTGCGAGTTTCGAGTTCGAGTGTGAGTATGAGAGAGTGTTCGTGTGTATGCAATATGCATGTCTGTGACGAGTTCAGTTCGTGTTGTTTATTTACATTCGAGTCTATGGTCAAGCTGCTTGACTTTCGAGTAGGGCCACATCTCAAGTTGGTTCCAAAAGTTTAATGTCGCTCAATTGCCTAGTATTTGCTCTAAAGAGTTAAGCGAGGCAATTGCACGACAAAAGAACCCTCTCTTGTATTGTTCTGTCCGCGCGAATGGTGGATACAAAGTGACTCCTTTGTCGTACCGGACAGATCTATACCCGAGCTGCACTCTTTGTCAATGGGTCTAAATCCACGATGTTTAGGAACATTTTTTTTATATACATAACATCAATTTCTCTAAGAGAGTTATCAATCGACAGTATATTACCACAATTCTAGCCGCTCAGAGCGTCCACAGTCCTTTCTATTTGTTATGAATCTCGTTGCCCTGTTCTGTATTGATTCAAGTTTTGTTATGTTTACCTGTGTGGTCGGATGCCATGCAGGGCAACCGTACGTAATTACAGATTTGATCAAACTTATATATACAGTTCTTTTAACACTAGGTCGAGCATTATGTAGAGTTCTAGATAAAAATCCTAGGAGTTTGGCTGCTTTATTTCTCACAATCTCTGTTTGAATGTTCCATTTGAGGTCCTTCGCAACTGTTACACCCAGGATTTTCATCTCTGAAACAGTGCGGATAACGTTTCCATTTATCACGTAAGAACAGCTCAACCTAGACTTCCTGGCAGTTGTAATTGACATGTGGCTGGACTTACTGTGATTTAATGCCATATCGTTGATTTCACACCACATTTCAATGTTCCCTAAGTCGGCTTGTAGGGTTTTCTTCATCTTTTTTTGATTTTATGACTCTGTACATTGTGCAATCGTACCCAATATACCCAGATATACCCAAAACAGTACGCCACCGCACGCCTGACCCGCGTGGTGACCTTTGACCTCCACCTACCGCCTACCTTTACCAAATATAGAGATGCACACAAAGCAGAGGTGATGGAATGGTATTTCAATAACTGAATAAAGCAAACTAGAGGGTAATATCTCTATTAGTTCAGGATATATAGTCAAAACAGTGCGATGCGGCGCGCATAACCCGCGTGACCTTTGACCTCCATCTACCGCCACCTGCACCAAATGCCGAAATGCACACAATACAGGTATGATGAAATGGTAATTCAATAACTGAAATTATCTTTGACTGAATCATGCAAACTGGAGGGTAATATCTCTATTAGTTCAGGAGATATACCCAAATCAGTACGCCACCGCGCGCTTGACCCGCGTGGTGACCTTTGACCTCTGCCCACCATTATCTTTACCAAATACCGAGATGCACACAAAGCAGAGGTGATGAAATGATATTTCAATAACTGAATCAAGCAAACTAGAGGGTAGTATCTATATTTGTTCAGGAGATATTGTCAAAACCGTGCGATGCGGCGCGCATGACCCGCGCGACCTTTGACCTCCATCTACCGCCTCCTGCACTAAATGCCGAAATGCACATAATACAGGGATGATTATATGGTAATTCAGTAACTGACTCATCCAAATTGGAGGGTAATATCTCTATTAGTTCAAGAGATATAACCAAAACAGTACGATGCTGTGTGCATGACCCGCGTGACCTTTGACCTCCGCCTACCGCCACCCGCAACAAATGCCAAGATGGCACACAAGGTAGATGACATCCTGACGTTCATACGAACATTTTGATACCAGTGTGCAGCTTCTACTCAAAAAGTTTAGCAAAATCGGTTTCTAGAGGTCTTTTTCAGGTCTGCCGCCAGACATAGATAACTTTATAGGCTAGTAGGCCTACCACAAAGATAAGAACAAAAACAAGAGAAAACAAGGTAGAATCTTTAGATTTGTTGAAGCTAATAAACATATAGTAGGATGAGCGTAGCGAGTGTAGCGAGCGAAGCGAAGATTCCATTTCACTACACTGGAGAAAAAAATCCGGAATGTTTTTTTTTTTTTTCTTTCTTTCTTTCTGTATTTTTGTCTGTCTGTTACCACGATTCCGGCTAAAACCGATACTCCGGTTGCGATGAAATTTTATGGAGGCCTTCGAAATCTCTGAACAAGAACTGCCACGTTTTTGAGCGCAATTAAAAAAATTATTTCTCATGAAATTCGCAATTTTACGATTTTTTTTTTCGATTTTTAAAAAAGTTCTTCGACTTATAACACCTACATGCTTTATCCGATTATAATGATTTTTTCACAGAACCTTAATTTTAAGAATTAATATATTCGTGTAAAATTTGTGCGTAATCGAATAATTATTTCTTATGAAAATTGCAATATTACGATTTTTTCCTTTTTTTAAATTACGATTAATAAAAAAAAATAAGTTAATTTTTTGTTTAATTTGATTTAATTTAATTTAAAAAAAATTTCAACAAAGTTCTGATTTTTTTACAGAACAACAGAAAATCCGCAAAACACATGGCAGCTCAATTCACCAATTACGCTCATCCAACAACGCGGCGGGACTTAAGCGTTTTCCTAGTAGATATCAATGTGCCAACAATGTTGCAATACAAAAAAAGATGAAACTTTTTGTACAGCTGTTGTCAACTCGGCTCCTCCACTAAAAACAGAAAAAAGCAACACATTTTGGCGTATTTCATTAAATTTTGTCCACAATTTTACTCTGAAGGATCACAGTTTAAACTTTAAAGTGTTTATTTTCATGGTCAAAATTACATTGTTTGTGATGAAAATTGAATTTCAGCCTCTAATTCATCAACCTTTTTGAAAACTTTGTTAATTTGCAAACAATTTTTCCTCTATCACTATCGGTCATATTACAATGGTTGCAATATTTACTTAATGAATGATAAATTAAACAAAAACAATGTTGTTGGATGAGCGTAGCGAGCGAAGCGAAGATTCCATTTCACTACACTGGAGAAAAAAATCCGGAATGTTTTTTTTTCTTCTTTTTTTTTTTTTGTATTTTTGTCTGTTTGTTAACACGATTCCGGCTAAACCGATACTCCGATTGCGATGAAATTTTATGGAGGTCTTCGAAATCTCTGAACTTAGAACTGCCACGTTTTTGAGCACAATCGAAAAAATTATTTATCATGAATATCGCAATTTTACGATTTTTTTCAATTTTTTAAAAATTTCTTCGACTTACAACACCTACATGTTTTGTCCGATTATAATGATTTTTTCACAGAACCATAATTTCATGAATTGATATATTCATGTGAAATTTGAGCGTTATCAAAAAAACATTTTTTACGAAAATCGCAATTTTACGACTTTTTTCGATTTTTAAATTTCTTTGGCTTTTAACACCTACATGCTTTATCCTATTGTAATGATTTTTTCACAGAACCTTAATTTTATAAATTAATATATTCGTGTAAAATTTGTGCGCAATCGAATAATTATTTCTTATGAAAATTTCAATATTACGATTTTTTCCTTTTTAAAATTGAAAATTTAGTAATAATTTTTTTCACAAAACAACAGAAAATCCGCATAGCACATGGCAGCTCGATGCACCAATTACGCTCATCCAACAACGCGGAAGGACTTAAGCGTTTTCCTTGTTTATTTAATTTTTTTGTGTGTCGATCTAGGCCAGGCGGGCCTCGTCTTGGGGAGAACACTGACTTGATTACGTAGCGCTTGCTCACTTCTTATCTTATCTCCTCTGAATATGTATTATTTACCTGGGGCCTATGTTGTCAAATAATAAACATCGGAGCCTTGAATGTAATTGCAAATGAACAAAACATCATCACAAAAGTCATAACTGAAATAATATAAACTTTACTCACAACTAAGACTTCCAAGAATCTGTTTACGCAACCTAGTTAGCGCTGTCACTACAATTGAGCCAAGCGGCCATACGTGGGAGGGGAAGGGGTTATGACCATAATTACACTGTCTTACAGGGTTGAGAAATTTTGCTCAGCCCAAAAAACGCGGTGTTTTTTTCCACCAAAAACCCACATGAAAGAAACCAATACATGTTTAAAAAAATAAAAAATAAGTTAACCCGGGAGTAGTCGCGCCCCTGTTTGTTACGTTAGTGGTCGCGCGTGGTGATTTAGACCGAAGCATCTGTTCTTGTCGATTGACGTCGATGTTTTGATTATGAATGTAACTTAATGTTATCATTTCTATGATATTCTTAAGGGTACCTAATAAATAATGAATCGGGTGTAAGTATGATCACGTTTCTTGCTTGTCTAAATGCATATTGCATAAAAGAGAATATTTGAGGTTTGAGGAACCGTAAATTAAATTTAGTTATGAAACACCCTCTAGCTAGAAAAATATTCAAATTTGTGAATTATATTTAGTCTGCACTGCATGTTGTTGATTGACAACAATCATCAACAAACAATCGAAAAATATGTATATTTGTGTAATGTGTATACTATACATAAGTTGCAGGTTAATGTAGCATGTTCGTTATTTTGCTTACTTTAGTAGTACAAAATGACAGGGTGTGTGAACATAAGGATTAACCTTGCTAAATTTCTTCAGAACACTGACTTGTTTTACTGCCCGTCACTGTTGATAGGAATTTCAGGAAGGTAGGCGGAGCTACATCATTCACGCCTGCATACTGTAGCCTACAGATGCCAAATGTCGGAAAAAAACTTGGTCTAAATTACCGCATGCGACCATTCCCGGGTTTCTATTGAGCAGTACTATATAATTTCTATATGTTTTAATTGTTTCTATATGTTTATCAGTTTTTAAACTAATGATCCAATGTTTAAAAAATGTAATGTAATACTATTTGAATAATTGGTAAATAAATAAAATTGTTATACTTTTCCAGCTAATACCTAGATGATCGATATTTATTGATCAATAATTGATAGCATATGCTGCATGGTTGTCTATATTATTCGAATTCATATCAAATGAGGTCCAGGGTTCGATTCCTGCGTTAGGCAGAAGTTTTTTTACTTCAGATTTGGACTTCAGTCCACCAGTTTCTGGCATAAGAATTTGTAAACGATGACTTTGGAGCCGTCCTAGCAACGAGGCACATATGTATGCCTACTTTCCGTAAATTAATTTTAACATTTTAAAGATTTTATTTGTGGGCTGTTTCCCACCAGGCCTACTAGGCAAATAAATTTTCTTTGACAATACACATAAAAAGAGACCATTTCAACGATATCTTGAATGACCTGGTTTTATTTAGTCTAAATTTAGTCTTAATACTTTTTGTTCCAATAATTTCTAATTTGTTAATTAATATCGACCCATCTATTATTGCATAATTTCTATTAATAGTTTGTGATTTTAAGATATGGACAAACCTCCTTAAACTCCCTTCTAAACTTGCAGTCTGTGTTGAAGACTCGAGTACCTACGTTTCCCACTAATCCGCGCGCGACTGTTGCAGGTGTTTGCCTCCGAGGCCGCTTGGCAGGTCACGGATGAGGCCATTCAAGTCCTGGGAGGAATGGGTTACATGCGAGGAGCTGGCTTGGAAAGAGTTATGAGAGATCTAAGGATATTCAGAATCTTTGAGGGCACAAATGATATCCTGCGACTGTTTGTTGCTCTTACAGGTAGGAGAATAGTAGTCGCCTTCTTATTCAAACTTGGTTTATTCAAATTTATGTTTATACCGGTGATGAAATACCTAAAGAAGTTTTGGGTTCAAGGCTTCCTTTTTGTTTTTTAATCCATTTTTTAAATGAATACTGTATTTATTTATTAGTTTATTTATTATTCATTATTTATTTTCCCTCTATAAGGCTAAGTTCCGTATTTACGCGCATATTGGCCGCAGGTATATTTAAAATTTTGAAGTTCAAAAACAGGGGTGCGGCCATTACGCGAGGGCGGCCTATATGACTATACAAAGTCGAAAAAAAAAAATTATAATATGTAATTGTATCAATATTACGTACACATATGCGAGCAAGAGTAAAAAAAAACTTATTTTAACGGTCGTATTAGTAGGTAAGTAATTAATTGAAAAAGTCTTGTTCAACGTGTGAATACGTCCGCGGAAGTGAAGATGTCCGCCCGCCGCCCGTAAAATTCTCCGTTTCGCGGCAATGTATGCCTCGTCAGCCGGTCACGCATCCACCCGACGCCCGGCGCAAGGTCGCAGTTTCCTGATGGAAGATCGTAGGCTATCCGAGCTGGTTTCAGGCGCGCTTCTCTTGTTTTAATTGGACCGAAATGTTATGTTCTTTACATCTGAATGTCATCCTACAATGACGTAAGAATTGCACAGCGCGGTCGTCTTTGTGAGTGCTCGCCGCCGCCGCGACCTTGCTCGAAGACGGCGGACGAGAGAGAGAAAAAGATTAAATATGGCCTTGAAGTCGACATGATAGAGGCTGGCTATGGTTATGAAGAAATGGACATTGTATTGGGTGACAATGACGGTGACTGAAAATGCAATAGCCAACACGGAAGCATTTCTGAATGTGTTACGTCGGCTACCGGGCTGTGATGCGCTCGACGACAAAGAAGTGGATTAATGGGCGAATGGAACTTGAAACTAAACATCCATTCAAGAGCCGACAGACGCGGAGATAAATAACCGTCCCCCCCCAGCCCCCTCCCACGCCACTAAATACGTATCGCCTAGCTCACTATCAATTGGCGTCGGGCCAAGACTCTCGCTGTGTTGTTTTGTTTACGTTATGAATGAGATTAGATAACGAAAACCGTCTGTTTTATTGTAAGCACTCTCGACACTTCAATCCAAGCAATGCCAGCTGTGTTAGTGTCTGACGTTGTGTGAGCCGTGCGACCTTGCACACGGAAAGTAAACACTCTAGAATAACATTGCATTAAAATAAAATGGTTTATTTATTTACATGCTCGTTTGCATGTTCATTGCCTGTTTCGCGATGAGTTGTTTCATTCCTAAAGGATTTGCTGGCTAAAATAACAAGTGCGGCCAATACAACATGCAAAGTACTTTTTAAAATTTGCATGGTCAAAACTGGGGCGGCCATTACGCGAGGGCGGCCTTTATGCACGTAAATACGGTAGGAAGGTTGTAGAAAAAGGCAGTAAGCCAGGGTGTGTGCTTTTTTTGATTTTATTAAAAAATATGAAATCATAATTTATTTGATTTAAATTGGATTTAAATCAATTTTCTTTGATTTTTTTTTATTTAAATCAGCAAAATCAGTGTTACAAAACTTGTCAAGTTGATGAGCGAATCAAATTACTTTCACAAGCGTTTCAGAAAATATAATTCAAAAATTATTTTAAGGAATATTGTGCCTAAATCAGTTGGAACTCTTGTGTTTGTTGCTCAAAATGTAGAAAAAGTGGATTTGATTTAAATCAATGATTATTAATTATTAAAGAAATCATTTGATTTAAATAAAAACACCCTGCCTATGCCCCAAGTACAAGGAGTCCGCCCAGCCTCTACACAACACATTGTGAGAATAAACTATCACACAAAAACACAAAAGAAACATATTAACAAAATATTAACAATTTAATTCATAAAAGCAAAATCAAATTAAACAAATTAAACAAAAAAATTAAACATTTAATTAAGTGTAATTAATTTATACAACTTTTCAGTTTTCACATAATAAAAATGCTGGAAAGCCTAGAAGTTAATTTATGAATGGCTTGTGGTTACCAGTGTGTATGTATGTAGAAGAATGTTACGTGACAATCGATTGGGTTTAAGGTGTACATTATTATACTTATTATGTCAAAAGTGGTATAAATTAATTAAATACACCTGTTTTAATGTTTAATTTATTATTATTTTTCCCTCAAATTTATTTTCCCGTAAAATAAGCTTGCAAATGGTGCTCAGTTTGTCTGTGTTAATTTAAATAACAAATGTGATTAAATCAAATAGTTTAATTCATTCATTAATTTAATTAATGGGAAAGTTGCATAAACTTAATTTTGGGATTTAAAAAAAAATTTACTCGCATTGTTTGTATTTGATACTTCTGTTGTCATTTTGTATGTGCTACGTGAGTGTCAACAACAAATTTGTAATGGGAACACACACTCGGTAGTGTCTCACCCCCTCTCGCCTAGGAGAGGTACCACCCCTGCAACACATGTGGGAGGTTGGTGAGGGTAGGTAGAGAGAAGGGACGGCAGTCGAGTTCGGGCGGGCCTTCGGGCATCTTGTCTTATGTATTGTGCAAGTGTTTATTCCGTGTGTTTTGGTGTTTTACAATAAATCTTGTCTAATTGGATTCCAAAGTTATTAGTGTAGTGTGTATACCTCTGGTTATCCCACATCTGGCGCCCAACGATAACACCACGGTGAGTGATCAAGGAGGAAGCCGCGAGTGATTACGTAATTATTATTAGTTGTGCGTACGTAGACAATCTATGCCTGGTCGCGGGCGTGCGGGTCATAGTAGTAGGCACGGGGGACCCAGCACCATAATAATGGATAATTCAGAAGTGGCCGGACTAATTCAAAGCCTTCGCGATGAAATCCGTGGGAATAGTGACGGGCTTTCCGCGATGGTGTCGACGCTCCAGACGTCCGTAACGGCGCTCACGGAGCGCGTGTCGACCATAGAACTTGGGGCGCAGCGCGTCGGTTCGGAGACCGTCCCGCCAACGGCTGTCAGGATGGCGGCCGCGGAGGAAAATAGTGCGTCCAGTGTTTGGGGGGCTGATTACAAGCCCCAACTTCAGCTACCTATCTTTGATGGCTACGGAGGTCGTACCCATCCGGTTGTCTTTATGAAGGAGCTGGAGGATTACCTAGAAGCAGCGCGAGTACCGCAGCGCTATCAGGTTGCTGTCGCTATGGGACAGTTGCGAGGGTCAGCGCGACGTTGGGGGGACGTCTTTCCTGACAGGTTTGCGTCGTTTGAGGACTTACGACAGTCGTTCTTGGCTGAGTTTTGGGGCCGAGTACAACAGCGCAATGTGCGATACGAATTAAACCACGGTAAGTGTCCAAAACATTTTGAACATCAGACGGCGGACTACTTTTTGATGGTGCTGTCTAAAGTCCGCCATCTTACCCCGAGAGTACGTGACGACGACTTCTTGGAAGTCATCGTTGACCACTTCCGACCGGACGTGTCTGCTGCGATGCTGGCCGCTGACAAGACGACGGTCGACGGAACACTCAAGCTACTTCGCAGACTAGACGAAACAAATAAGCGTCGCGCAGATAATTACACTCCTAAGCTGCATGCTGACAGTAAGCTTCCCGATGATAACGACAACGGCAACTGGCGAAATCAACAGGTAATGCCAAAACGCGATTACGGAATCGAGCAACGACCCCCATCATACTCTACTGGGGGAGGGCGCCCTACGAATTCCGGTGGACAATGGAGGACCGACAATACGCAGCAACGCGAGCGCCCATACCCGACAACGAGAATTACGTCAGATCGTGGCCGTCAGGTTCGAGCAGTGGACGTCGTCGAGTCCGATGCGTCGGAACTGCACGAAGACCAAAACGACGACACACCTCTGGAGAGCCAGGAGGCAAGAGTCGAAATAAACCACATATCGTCCATGACCACAGACTTGCTCTCTGACGACGAATTGGACACCACTCCACGCCTCGCACCAGAGTTAATGGGCATGATTCAAGCCTCTGTTCAGTCTCTCATTTTAATTGATTCCGGAAGTGAAATTTCCTGCGTCTCCGAGGCATTCCTCAACGACCTCGTCGCAGTGGTAGGAGAGGTGCCACTGCTGCCTACGCCGAAAATAAAAATATTCGGTGCCATTGGCAATAATGCGCAATGTGCATCCAAACAAGTGCTACTGTCGGTGCAGATAGACAAATGGAGCAGGGATGTGCCTTGTATCGTGGTGCCCAATCTAACAAAAAATATCATATTCGGTACAGATGGCTACACGACACCAAAGCAGTGATCGATTTTGACTCCGAGTCGATCGCAATTCACACTGAGGGCGTTACAGCTGTATTGCCATTTCACAACATGCAAGCAGAAACAGCGCGCATTACCATCAACCGACTGTACACCACCACCGGAGAAGAGCACAGCATGAGCTTCAGAGTAGGGCAGGACGACCCCAAGCTACGCGTCGTAGCCCCCACCCCCGCCCAGCTCCACAAAGAAAACCTGCACCAGCCTCGAGAACACCCAACAGAGGCAGACATCGGGGATAGAGTGCATAAATTAGTGAGTCTTAACTACAAAGCAAAGGTCGGACATTGAAACGCTCCTACTAACTTATAAAGACACATTTTCAACTAAACCAGGTCTGACAGATGTTTACGAACACTCAATCTCCTTAAATGACCTTACTCCTTTCAAACAAAAGTCATACCCAACCCTAGGACGCATGTTTCGCTGCCTCTGCCACGACAACCACACCTCGTGGGTAGGGAATGTCCAGGCAATCGAGGACTGTCTCAACTCAGTTGTACACGACAGTACAGGCTTTACGCCTATGGAGCTGCACTTCGGGGTGAAACCAGCGCGAGACGTCGAGGGATACTTTTCCTTGCCTCCCGGCAACGAAGTATCACAACAACAAAAACTTGTATTGGCGGGAGAGCGGTTGATGACCCGAGGAGAGAGAAGGAAACAACAACACCAGCTGGCCGCTGCTACCCCTGTAGTCTACGAGGACGGTGACCTTGTCCTACTGAAGGTTAACAACATTTCGTCTGCTTTCAACAAGACCATCGCGAAGTTTTTTTTTTATTATACAACGGTCCTTTCAAAATAGTTCGTTCCGTGGCACCGACTGCCTACGAGCTGGAGCATTTGTCCGGGAGAAAACTGAAAGGGTACCACAATGTAATAAACATTAAAAAGTTTGTGGGTAATAATAATTCTTTATTTCATTTTGATCGTGTACATGGTACAGATATGCACTGCTCCAAAGAGAGTGTGAAATAGTAGATATTCTAATACACAGATATACTTTATATACTTAGATATCTATTCTAGGTAGAGCATACTTAAAATACTTATAATAATTATAATTCAGTCTAGAACAAAAGTTAATAACATAAAAGGGTAAGGGTAATCCATTGCTGAAAGCCCCCTATAGCGAGCTGCCAGGCTCATTGGGGGCTTGACCAATAATTGTAAAATGTGAATTTTAACATGCAATAAAGAACAATACAACAATATAAGTTTAAGTTGACAAAACATTATACTGACAAGCATATTAACATACCCAAGGCATAGTGCAGGGTGCTGACATAATAAAAGACTGTTTATAAGTTTAGTTTTGTCGGTCATTCTGATTTACAAATTCATCAATAGAATAAAAACACTTGTCAAGCAGAAATGATTTTACTCTAGCCTTAAAAATTATGTGCCTGCTTGTATTTATGAGTTTGATGTCTGCTGGTAATTTGTTATAGAGGGCTGAGCATAGAGCCAATGGTCCTTTGGTAAACTTGGATGTGCTGAAAGAGTCGATATGAATGTTGATATGCGAGCGTGTGCCATGGTGATGAATTTGTGAATTGCGGGGAAACCATTCAGGATTATTGTGAACAAAGATTACACAGATTTGAATAAGGATACATGGAAGAGTCAGTATTTTTAGATTTCTAAATAATTCTTTACAGGATTTTCTCCTATTGGCTCCAACCATGATTCTGATGGCTCGCTTTTGAATGCGAAAGACACGGATTGCTTGCGATGAGGGGCCCCAGAACATTAGTCCGTATGCTATATGCGAGTGGATATGAGCGTAATATACCGCTAGCAAAGTTTGCGAATTTACAATTTGTTTCAGCTTTCTAAGCATGAAGCAACGACTTCTCAATTTAGACGAAACTTTTTCAATCTGGGGAGACCAATCCAGAGTTGCTGTGATGGCTAGACCTAAGAATTCAACTAACTCGGAGCAAGCAATGCTTTTTGAGTTTAGACGTATTAGAGGGCTTGAGTTTACTGGAGAGTGTGGAGAATGAAAGTTTAAGACAAATGATTTGGAGGTTTGAAGAGCTAAAAGATTTGTGGTACAGTAGTTGGACATGTTATCTACCTCCTTGTTGGCCATTATGATAAGATTGTTAACTAAGGGGGAAGGTGCTGTAAAGAGTTGGCTGGAATCGTCCACATACTGTGTTAACGAGCCGAAATCAAAGATTACCGGCATGCCACTTACATAGAGAAGAAAAAACGCTGGACCCAGAATAGTGCCCTGCGGGACACCGCTAAGAAGGTATCGTGGAAGAGACTTGACATTGGCATGAGTGTTGTTGACAATATCCTTAACTTCTACTACTTGTACTCTGTTAGACAGATAGGATTTTACCCAGTCATAAGCTATGCCTCTAATGCCAACTGAGTGGAGTCTACCGAGTAGAATATTATGATCAATGGTGTCAAAAGCTTTGCTTAAGTCGTAAAACACGCCTATCGCAGAGTCACCGCGATCTAGGGCTGAATAAACATTTGAAAGAAATTCGAACATTGCAGTGATAGTGGATTTGCCTTTTTGATAGCCATGTTGATTGGCAGGGAGAATCTTGTGCTTATCAATAAATGACATTAATCTGTTGTGAAATGTTCTTTCAAAAATTTTTGCAAACGTAGAAATTAATGAGATTGGTCTGTAGCTATTTGGGTCACTTTTCTTTCCCTTCTGTTTATAGAGAGGGATCACTCTGGCTTGTTTTAGCTTATCGGGAAAGATACCAGATGTGAAGGATGTGTTGATGATGAGTGAGAGAGGGTGTGCAATTAAGCGATAACATTTGGTTATAATGTAAGTGGGAACACCGTCTATCCCAGCTGATCTTTTGTTTCCAAGATTTTTTATGATGCCTGCAATCTCATTAGGAGAAGTTGGATGAAGAAATATTGATCGAAGTTCAAGTTCAGATTGAAGTGCTTTCGCATTATGTTTAAGGTTAGTTATCAATAATTACCTAGTTAAAGATATATATGCTAGATTATCTAATATTAGATCTATATGTTCCAATCAACTCTTGATTGCTGTAGGTATTAGGGTATTGGTTGTAATGGTAAAATAGTTATAAAAAAAGGAAAAAATCAACAAAAAGAAAAATGATAGTTATAACCGTTTAGTTTGATATACATATTGGGGTATTTCATTGTGTAGTTTCTAGATATTATTTTGTTCCCTACTTCTTATAATTAAAATAATGTGTTTCCATTCTTTTAATTGGGGGGCTGTAATGGGAACACACACTCGGTAGTGTCTCACCCCCTCTCGCCTAGGAGAGGTACCACCCCTGCAACACATGTGGGAGGTTGGTGAGGGTAGGTAGAGAGAAGGGACGGCAGTCGAGTTCGGGCGGGCCTTCGGGCATCTTGTCTTATGTATTGTGCAAGTGTTTATTCCGTGTGTTTTGGTGTTTTACAATAAATCTTGTCTAATTGGATTCCAAAGTTATTAGTGTAGTGTGTATACCTCTGGTTATCCCACAAATTATTGAGATATAATTTATTCTTTACTTAATTACTTAATTAATCGGTAAGTTATTAAGTAATCGGTTTGCTACCAAGCGTGTCCCCCATGAAAATAATATTCTAAAATATGTCTTTAGCCAGCTCTTAAATTTTGGTGCTGGTTTCCGGCTTTGAAATGTTTTTACACTTGTTCCATGGACTATATGTGCAATTATGTAAAATTACAAATAGATGCGTCTAAAATTGGCTTAGAAATTTGAATGCATGTAAAATGACCATACCTGCCTCCACTTAAAATTATTATTGTTAAAATACTTCCTTTGTGGGATTAACTACTACTATATTTAAATCTTATAAAATGTTATATGTACAATAAAGTTTCACAATAACATGACCAAGTTGATTGTCCGTTGTGTCAAATTGTCAACGTTGGTGTGCATGCTCCTGGCTCGCTTGACAAGTAAAATAACTAAAATCAGCACGGGACCTCGAAATTATGGCGTCATAAGTGTGACAACTTCCAACCAGGAGGCGTCGTAATAACGATAAATTGCATTCTTCTTATGGAAGATGAACGGGACCATTCATAAATCATTCTTAACGCAACGTGAAAAGCGTAATGAAAGTGAAAACTGAAAACAGAGTTTGACTGTAGTATGCACAACATGGATTTTTTGGTGGTTGTGTTGTGAGGCCTAGTCTCTTATAGAATATCATGTAACAGAAATGTGTGTAACATGTACTATGTATTTCCATCTTAGTGAATGAGTGGGGAAACGGAAATGAGTCCAACAGCTCATCTGAATATCGTAGGCGGCTGCGTGAGATGAGTGGACATGAATATAGTCATACATTCAATAAACAAACACAATTGTCCAACTGTTTCGGTCCACGTGGCCTTGGTCACTCAAACTTTAGAGTAGAACTTCATCTTCAGTTGTTCTGACTTGTAATATACCCTGACCATCTGGTGTGTAGTGGGTCCAAATTATGCAATAAAAAACAAAACAAACTTTGCATGCCATTGTATACATTGTCTATGTCCTTCGGCTTTGTAAAAAAACAAAATGGCAAATATTTTGAAGTACCACCCCCATCACTAAATAATTCTAGTTTGAGTTTCATCACTTCATGGGGTACTGCATTTTGCCCTCACTACAGTTAACACATTACCAATACCCTTGCAAAATATAAAGCTAACAGTGATCTCTACCTTTCTCCTAGGAATCCAGTTTGCAGGAACTCATCTCAGAGAGTTGCAGAAAGCGTTCAAGAATCCGACGGCCAATTTGGGCTTGATCTTCAGCGAAGCTACTTCGCGTCTGATCCGATCAGTTGGTCTTGGAAGTCCTCCTTCGTTGAACCACCTAGTGCACGATTCACTCAAACCTGCCATGGGTTGGACCAGTAAGGTTCGTATGAATTATGGTTGTGCAGGTACCCAAAATTTTGAGTCAATTGCTGACTGCCCTGACGGTCAAAAGTCACGACCCAATTTCCGGGTTTTCGGGTATTTGGTAAATTTTCAGAATGCACTATTAACAGTGACACGACATGTTGACGTCAGAGAGCAGCACAATTCAGTACACGAATGCCAACATAATAAAACAGTATTGAACCTTTGTTTCATGGTAAAAGCCCTCCTACTCTAGTTACTTTCAAGTTAGTCAATCTAAAATTGCACGACATGGTTGCGCGTCAGTCGGCACCATTTTACAAAGCCTACTTGTTGATTGTGATTCATGCCTACCGTTCTATTTACGAGATTCTAAAGGCCTTTTCACATCCAATTAGCGCATGCAAATTACACGAATTTGAAAGCTACAACCACTTGATAAAATTAAACTTCAACCAATCACAACCGTCCGTGTTTACGTGGGGAAAGTCTCTCCGTCCTTCACAAAGTTCTAGGTTATGTCATTCACAAACACTCATAGGTCATGTCAAACAGACCGGCCCCTTGGCTAGGCTAGTCTAGGCCTAGCTAGTGTTAGGTCTAGGCCCTAGTTCTGCAACGTCTGAAGCTGAAAACACTGTGAGATATTAGTCCTAGGTCTCTCTCCCTAAAATGATAATAGGTCCTAGGCCTTGGTTAGGAATTATGAATTAATTTAGTTCACCTGGCCCTAGGCCTAGCGTCCTACTGGGCTTAGGCCTAGGCCTTAGCATTTTGATAATAAAAGCATATTTACTCAAACATTTAGCCAAGCCTAGCATCTTGGCCTAGGTCCTGTCAAAAACAAATTTTTAAGCAAACAAAGCATGAGCCTATATAGGGCCTATATGAGGCCCTAGGTAGGTAGGGCCCAGCTGGCCGGGATTTGTTTAGTTTCAAGACCTCTGGAGAGTAGATTGCGCCAGCTTGCAGCCATTTTCCACCCTAACTTAAGGCTTAGACCGCCTCTTCGATTTTCCCTACCCGACCGACCCTAAAATCCGAAGCAGTTGACTACCCGATCCCGACCTGAAATACAAAATTGCCACCCTCACAGCACTAGTATGAATACCGTATTTACTTGATTTAGGTTGCTCGCGAATGTAGGTCGCTCCCCAGTTTTCAAATGTCTATAAAGTCAAAAAGCTAGTTTACATGTGATGTAGGTCACACTATTGTTTTATATGGGATTGTGGGTCAGTATGGCGTATGGGTAGACACATATAATATCCTGAAATTCTTCTTCAAAAGTTCAAATAAATATCAAGTTAAAAATTAAAGGGGTATTCACCCGCTAAACTCAAAAAATATATTTCATTCAGGCTACTAGTTGTGAATTTAGAAATTAACAGAAAAATTATTGGATCCACCTTTGAACCCCAAAACATTGTCAAACTTGGTATTTTTCAAGCTAGGTCCCATCGGCAATAATCTCCCTTAAGAAATAACATGGGGACGATCTTTACGCCCCGTGACCTTGGAGGATTTTGACCCCAAAAAATTGGCCATTATTGACGCACTCTGCAGCCTTTTCTGTAAATCCTCTATATTTTGTTTTGTAATTTGGGCAAGTGGTTTGGTCAAAATATGTTGATTACCAAGATGGGGCGTGATTTTGTAAAGCATATTTTTGTGTGTTTGGGTGTATATTTGTGCCCAGTTTCAAGACACAATGTTATAAAGGGCCATTTTAGATTGGTATGATGCTCTAGTATCCACGTGGAACAAAAAAGAAGCAGGTTTAAGCCAATTTAAGAAATTTCCCAAAATGCCAATTTTTGCTATTTTCTTGATCAAAAAAATTGAAAAATTGATGTAAAATCACAGTTACAAGATATAATTTTTTAAACGGTCATTTTAGTGTAGTATTTTGCTATAGATCATGTGGTAAAAAATATTTTTTTGGAGTAATAACAAGGTAAGTTTCCCCTCATCATCACATCAACCTGGTATCCAAAGAAGTCCTAGGATGTTACCAAAATATTACACAGTTGGTAAGGCTTGTGCAGTGGTAGGTGATTTTATCACAACTTGGAATTCAGTATCAGTAAATTCTTATTGCATACTACTAAAGGTGTCACTCACTATAATCAATTTACATTTTGTTGCAGTGTAACTTGCTGACCAAAAAATTCAGCTGTCTGTTTCTTTGTGGTATTATCCTGCCACTGCCATGGCTTTTCTTGTTTTTTTTCCACTTTCACTTAAGTACTTGACACTTTTGCTTTTGCATAGAGCATCGAGCTGTTTGGTCAGACTATCGAGGCCGTATTGATCAAGCACGGTAAGGGCATCGTAGAGGAGCGGTTCCTCTTGAACCGCATTGCTGCCGCTGCTATTGACCTCGCTCGTCTGTTTCCTTACAGAGCATCGAGCTGTTTGGTCAGACTATCGAGGCCGTATTGATCAAGCACGGTAAGGGCATCGTAGAGGAGCAGTTTCTCCTGAACCGCATCGCCGCCGCTGCTATCGACATCTACACTTCCATGGCCGTCCTGTCTCGCGCAACCAGCGCACTCAACAAACAACTGCCCTCGGCGAACCAGGAGCTGATGATGGCACAAGTCTGGTGCAGTGAGGTAACATGTTGACGCCAACAGTGGCTACTCGGATATTTTGCATATTTTGCAAGAACATTACTAAAGAAATAATTTCTACATGAAATGTTACAAAATGTTTGAAGAAATGTTGTGTTGTTGGCTATACCTGGTATCTATGCATTTCTAAACAAATTCAGCAATTACAAATCAGCAATTGCAAATTAGTGGAACTTCCTAAATTTGCTTGGTAGTCATGAAATTTGTCCATTTATTCTGATTGTGTAGAATTGTCACAAGCAAATTTTAATGCAAGATTTTATCAATTTATTAATCTATTTAAATCAACATACACACAGGCTTAGTGCTGTCATTCTATGTTACTTAGCTGTTACGACTTTACGATTTAATACTAGAGTTTTGGGGTTTTTCAGTTTATGTTACTTGTTGAACACTTGATGTGTTTGAACACATTCTTTGCAACTTAGGCTGGATATTAATACTAGAACATTTCTCTATTAACGTTCTTGTACGCTATCATCGACTTTCAATTAGGGTTGCCGTCGATAATCGAAATATCGATTGATTATCAATATCAGTAATATGATATGATAATCAATTCAAGTATTTTGATATGATATGATATGATTATCGATTTAAATAGTGACATCGATGTTTTCGCGGTTTACCGTGCTTAAACAATGCTGCACTGTCGTATCAATGCGCCAATTGGTTGTCGGAGTAGCCAATAGCTGTTCAAGTATAACGACACGCCCACCGCTGTCAGTGCGCATGCGCTCGTAGCGCGAGACATCGCCTGATCGCGATGTATTCAGTACGGCTCGACGTGTTGTGGCGTGAACTTCTCTAGTGTCAGTGATGTTTCTTCCGTCCCAAAGAGGACCTTTACCATTACTTGTGTGTTGTGACGCCGCCTAACAAGATGAGTCAAGTGGGGCAGTTTTTTTATTCAAAGAACGACGACGAGGGGGTCGGGAGGAGATAAGTTTGAGCTGGAATGTCGAGGAGATCTCGCTCGCTAGATGCGACCTTCGCCGGCGCGTACTGTCGGAACATGTAAAAAGTGACACCCCATGCAACAAGACGTTGTGTTTAAATAAAGGCTGTGTAATTGAAATTTATCCCTCAATTTTATTTTTAAACATTCTAATCCTTAATGATCTCTTGTATAAGTATTACAATTTTGCGTTTTTCTAACTTCCTAGGCTCAAATTGGAATTTGATATTATAATCGATTTTTGTCTATGATATTGATATATTTCGATATGATTATAAATTCCATGCCTCCGATTATCGATCACAATTTTCACATCGAACGGCAACCCTACTTTCAATGAGTTCTTCTCATGGCACATGCACATGCATTCTCTTTTAAGTATGTAGCAAACAAAGAAGTATACATCTCTGACAACCTCAAATTGACAGCCTACATTAGTTTATTGAGCCTATAGGCATAGTGTATATATTTAAGAGAATTAAATACGTAACATAACTAAAACTACTAATAACCACTCTCTTGTGATGAACTGGCTGCCAGCCTACCCTAGAGGTTTGTTTAATAACTTAATCTCACCTCCGCCTGAGTGCTAGTATAGGTCACTCAGCATGGATGATAAAGCTTCTCATTCACGAGAGGTTATTACTATTGCAGCTCTTAATAACAGATGTCAAATATACTGTATAGACGGTATAGTAGTGCCGAATATAGGCCGAACCTGAATATAAGACGACCCCATAACTCTTCTTGTTGAAATATAAAATAACATGCAAATATAAGCTGTAAGGGACTAGGAGACATTAGTTATTATTTATAACATAATGAAAAATAGGTAGGCTTTGGCATTTTCCTAGTAATAATGATGAAATCCAAGGCCAGCAAAACTCAAAATAACAAAAAGGTTGATTTAGAAAATGTTTCATGTTGAATCGGATGATGAGATGTAAAATGTACACACACATAACAAAAACTTGTAGAAATACAGCCAAACCTTACACACTCAAAAGGAATGAGATCTAAAAAAAGGGCCAAGCTCATCTACCCTTCCACATAAACGTACAGTGTCCCATAAACAGCATCCTCGAAAAGCTTTCAAAATAGAATTTGCGATTATTAATTTAACGTAATAGTTTATCAAAGTTCTTTTTTGTAATAATTAAACGTAACATGCAAATTCTATTTTGCCAAGCTTTTCGAGGATGCTGTTATGGGACACTGTACGTTTATGTGGAAGGGTAGATGAGCTTGCCCTTTTTTTAGATCTCATTCCTTTTGAGTTTTGTAAGGTTTGGCTGTATTTCTACAAGTTTTGTTATGTGTGTGATCTCATTACTTTTTCAAGTTCCATTACAAATTATTGCTAAAATATAATATTTTTATCAAAGTTGATTTAAATTCTATGGTATTAGCAGTAACAATATAGGATGTAAAATATCTAGACCCGGATTCATGTACATCCTGGGTATAGGTGGTATAACCATGGTATAACGACGGTATAAGGACTGGACCCCAATTCTTGAGTTCGTGGGAGATGAGTTGAAAACGCAATTTGAAAACGAAGTCGTTTTCGTTTTCGAAGGAATTGGTATTCTTGAACGGTATCGTGGAAAACGTCATGGGTTGTGAGTTGAAAGCATTGATATTAAACCCATGGTTGAAAGAGTATCACGAAATCCAAACACTTTAAAAAGATTTGCGTATAGCAAAGAGCTCGAAAAAGTTCTATATTTATTCTAGATGGCAGTGCCTTCATAAACGCGGGCCAATCGAAAGACAAGTTGTATGAAATGATTTGATTGTTGCAATTATGTAAACAAACGGTTGAGCAAGTTCATATCAAAACAATGTTGTGCTGGCATAGGGTTGGCTAGGCTTGTCAAACATGTAATGTAAGTATGAATTTTACTAGTCCTATAGCCAAATGGAACTTTAGACCTACACTGTTGTATTATAAATAATTTTCTACATCTGGGCCTAGGCCAGGGACGGTTTCTGATTTGTTTTATGAGAGTATAATGACACCTTTTCTCGTTCCACACAAAGAAGAAAATTTTTAAATGTCCGCCATTTGTTTACGTATCGCACTTTCCCGCCTAACTCTGCTTATACCGTCAACAAGTGTCAAGTAACTATGGTTACTTGTTGATTATATGCCAAGTGTTTAAGGCTTATTTTAAAACCTTTATTTGGAAGCCTTCCAACAAACTTTTTCAACTTTTTTTTTCAAAAGAGACTATCATTCTATAACCTTAATGTCCATGTAAGATATGAACATTGTAGCCCCACCCGTCTGGTCAGAATCGCGGGCCAACGTATTAGATGTTAGCAGTAGCTAGCAGTAGCTAGCAGTAGCTAACATCCTTAAAGTGATTTTGAGCATGTTTGAAGACATTTTTTCACCAAGAAGGAATGGTCGTACCCCAATAAAATTTGGCATGTGTTGTCAGGTACCTAAATCCCCTCGATTGTGATAGTTTTCAAGTTCACATCACGTTACATGACGGCTGGGTAACACCTCGAAATCACCCCAACTCTGCTTGGTGTATAAGGTGCTTGAGTGTGTAGCGCACCGCGGCTTGGCTGCGGCGCCCTAACGGGCACCTAGATACAATATAAAACTTCACATAACTCTCCATTAATATTATTGTTATTAAGACAGCAACATGGCAGTCTTCTGTTTGATTTATATCATAGCTCTTGACAATCACAACATATAGTAGCAATTTAGTAAAAGTTTGTCTCACTCTTAGAAGACACATCAATATGTTAAACAAAACTGCGATTTTAAAAGACATAAAAGTGTTTAAATGGAATATTCTTTGCCATTCTTTCATCAGGATAGTTGATTGGAAATGTTAGTGATATGGAC
The DNA here is from genome assembly GCA_024449915.1 of Sweltsa coloradensis. Taxonomy (NCBI): domain Eukaryota; kingdom Metazoa; phylum Arthropoda; class Insecta; order Plecoptera; family Chloroperlidae; genus Sweltsa; species Sweltsa coloradensis. The sequence continues at coordinate 127,544 of JAMZAV010000497.1, read as the reverse complement.
ACAACAAAACCAGTAAAGGATGTTTATCGGATAGCTCAGTTGGTAGAGCATCGGTTCGTAAAGCAAAGGTTCTGGGTTCGATCCCCAGCTGGGGCAAACTGTTACGACGATTGCTATCATGCAATATGCTCTACGAACTGAGCTATCGGGGCCTGTGACAATCTTTTACTAAATTGCTTTGTTGTTATTGTTGAGAGCTGTGATATAAATCAAACAGAAGAGTAGCGCTGCAATTTTTATGGATTTAGTCTGTTTTGTTTTTACAAATATTTCGGTAACTTGTTTAGTTAGTTTTATTCCTCATACTTGTGTTGGTGACACCTAGCTGATATAAACATAATTCTATTTTTGTTACAGGCAAACGAACGGGTTGCTAAGAACTTAGAAGCTGTTACCAAGGAAAGATACATTAAGAACTATGCAAAGTTGGCTGACATCTCACGTGGTATGTGTGAGGGGGGTGGATTCGTGCACAAGAACCCACTGGGACTGTGAACATGTTGTGAACACCATGACTGACTGAAGGTTTCATTGGACTGAACCTACTTATTGTTTAGGATTCATTAAGCATTTCCGTATCCCGGCATTTAATGGTTTTCTCTAAATTGGTAGTAGCTCTCTTCTAGTATACTTGTTATGTATATTTCTTGCATTGTTGAATGATGTGCTCATAAGCAGCACATTTAATTTTTCATGTTTTATGTGTGTTTATTTTATTCACTTAACCTAAAGGTAAACAGCATCCGCAAAATAAAGTAGAGCCCCACTAATTCGGCCTCCAGTAATCTGGTTGTTGGTTATAAAAAACGTTTTAGAATTGCGTGCTAGTGTAACCGTCTGCACCCCAGCACTCGTCGTGGAAACTCGAGCCAATTTATGACCGCCAGTGACATTTGTCATTGAACAGAGCTCGTTGGAGCTAGACGCTCGGTCAGCTCGTCTGCTTCCCTATCTTCCAGTTTATTTTATCTTAGCTTTTACGACTGAAAACAAAAGGTGACCTTTAAAAAATGTTTTAAAACTCATTCCTATTTTACATACAAGATATTAAAACCAATTTTTAGTTTGATTTGGGGTTCCGGTTTTGTTATTCCTGGCAATACCATGACACAATTAGCTCGAATTTAATTTGTGGTACTCCGGGTACTCTTACTAGATACTGTGTATATGATGTTTAACCTTGGTTTTATAGTAGGCGACTATGACGCTGATATGATGGCAGTGGCCCGAACAGCCAAGGTCCCGGTTTCAATCCCCGGTGGAGGCACTTTTTTTATTTCTGTCTATAGTACCATCAATATCATATATTTGTGAAGGCTTTCATGGTCGAATGCTGTAAGCTGTTGGAAAACATTCTTGGGTGAAGACCACGTACATAAACCTGGATTATAACTAAAATAAAAAAGACATTATAAATACTCAAGAATGTTGTTTTTGTGTATTGTGCCGAATAAAGGCCGGACCTGGATATAAGCCGAACCCCTAACTTTTCTTGTTGAAATATTAAAAAAACATATGCATAAGCATATGCACATACATATAAGCTGGTAGTGGTAAGGGACTTTGAGACTTAAAATAATGGAAAAAGGGTAGGCTTGCAGGACAATACGGTATATATTGAATGATATGATAGCAATTGTTTTAAAGTTTGCCCCGACTGGGGATCGAACCCAGAACTCCGGCTTTACGTAGGGATGCTTGCCAACTGAGCTATCGGCAAACCATTACTTACCGTAATTGTTACTTGTTGTGATTGTTAAATGCCGTGATATAAATCAAACAAGACTACCATTTTGCTGTCATTATTGAAAGCTAACATAACATAGTTTCTAGCCAATCACTTCTCATCTCCCATGAGTTGAGAAGCATGAATATGTACAAAGTTTTTAAGTAAAAGCCCGCTTAGAGGACATAATTATTGAATGATAGCAAGGTCGCAATGGATGGATTCCCAGTCGGGGTAAACTTTTACGACAAGACAATTGCTGTCATTCAATTAGTACTTTGTCCTCAAAGTTGATTTGTAATTAAAAACCTTGTATATATCGGGTTCAATCCCCGGTGGAGGCACTTTTCTATTTCTGTCCATAGTACCATCATCACAACCTTGGTTTCATAGTAGGTGACTGTGATGCTCTTAAGACGGTATTATATTGACAGAAATTCAAATGTTTTAAACATTCTGTTCTAACCTATTCACGAGTACACCTCTATATATAATAAATGTTTTGAGGGAGGTATGGGAGCATTGACACATTTTACAACAAATTCTTTTGTTCTACCTGCCTACCTGCCCTAAATTGACAAAATTTCCCAAATCGAGTTTTGATTATACATAGTACTATGTAGTAACAAAACAAACAAAACAACAAAGGGAATACAGCTGTAACTTTTATTCTTGGTAACATTATTTTAAATTTATTGAAATCCCCCCCCCCCCCCATTATTAATGGTGGGAGGGTGGGAGTAAAAATGACGAAATATAATTTATTAAATTTTGTTACAATACTAAGAATAGGCCTATACTAATATGTCTTAGTTATCGCTCAGTTCATTTAGTCAAAGTAATTTAAATCTACCCTCCTATTTTTTGTGGGGGAGGGGTGTATATTGACTAAACTAAAAAATATAATTTACAAATAGTTGCAATATAAGAAAAAGGTCTATTTGTGTTTTTTCAACTTACTTTGGGCTATTGCCCCCTTCACAAAAAATAATTGGGAGATGGGTACATTGAGAAAATGGAGAAAATATCATTTCTAGCTAGTTTGTTCAATTAATTTTGCAATCTTTTCTTGTTATCTACCCCTATCTGCCCCTACTTATTTGGGGGGAACATTGACAAAATAAATATGATTGACAAAATATCAGTTTGTAGATTGTAATAAATGGTTACAATGTAAGGAATACAACCCCACTCTGGGGTGTGCACACGCACTCGTGAAGAGGTTAACAAACCAATAAGAGGACAGCATTCATTCATAGACCATCTGCACTGACAGCAGAGGTAACGGACTCAATCCCCTTATTATGACATAAATATTATATTTAATAAACTTTCAGTGTAAGCCTGAAACTAGGTTTTCATTTTCAAGGTATGGGTAAAACAAACAAAACATAAGTAGTTAGCACATTGCTCACTGCAATTGGATCATTGTAATTTTCTATATTTGCAAGGTAGTGTGATATTTTTTGTTTCTATTGGTTTATTTTTATAATGCTTTTGTTGTTTTATTGAATTTTATTTAACCCGTCCCTTGAAAATGGAAACCTATTTTCCGAAACGTTTAGAATTAATATTGAGTTTTATAAACATTGTGCATGATATTTTCCGTAAAGCTAGTTAGGTAGCATTAAACCATGGATCACGAAAGCTTAAGACACAAAATATAATATATTATTATGTATAGGACCTAGGCCCATATTTTTAAAGGTGTACTGGATCTGTTTAACTGTTCTAGTTTAGTACAATTCATCTAGATGGAAACATTCTCATCAGTAATTTCATGCCTTATTCACTTCATCTGTACCATTCATACTCATCACATAGGCCTACTCAAGAGAAAATGATTATTACCAGTACATATAAACATACGCATTTTGTATTACCCAAGTTGTTGCAAATAAATGTTGGAAATAACAAATATGTTGGCTTTATTTTTGTTGATAAATAGTCGAGTTTATTTTGAGTGAGCAATGATTTTGTCACTTCAAAATCACATAACACTTCGGTACTTATACGTAGAGGTCCGTGTAAATGGTTTTAATTTTCCCTAAATTTCGTGTTTAAAAATGTAAAAAGTGGTGTTATATGTTTTTATTTTATTTTTGCATTTCTCGCAACACAAAAAGTTGATAAAATAAATAATATTGTTTAATATGCAAATGGAATTCCAATATGCACACAAATCACCATCGTTTTTAGCGCACAGATAACACTTATGGATCGTTTCTGCAGTTTTTCATTTAAAAAATCAATAATTTATGTACACCGTTGTTGTGAGTCACTGACACTGTGAGTCACCTTGGAAAATGCTACGTTTAATTTGGATTGGATCTGTAGCTATCTGCTGGTTTTTCATATTTAGTTTTAGTGTTGTTCTCCATGTCTTTATTACTGTTTTAAAAAAATTTATAATTACTCGATTTATTTTATATATTTGTAAAATCTGAATAAGCCATGTGTGTGGTGTTGAGTCATATGGTTTCTTGTAGTTAATGTAGTTTACATGAATATTCCTTTTCTTATTGTGTACCTGATTCATTACAGTAGAGTCGATAATGAGTTGTTCTTTACATCCCTGTGAGTTCTTACAGCATCCTTTTTGCTCCTCGGCCGTGATATTGTGTTTTTCCCAATGATAATTTACTTTATTTGTTATGCATGAAGTCAATATTTTATATATAGTTGGTAGACATGTAATTGGTCGATATTTACTTGGGCTCTTCGTGTCATTATCGTTCAGTTCGGAGCGACTGAGTGTCTCCATTCAACTCAAACGGCGCTTGTTCTGTGGTTCTATGTGTCTGTACATCCAAAATCAGCCGAATCGCTGAACGGATTGCGCTGAAATTTTAAACATATCCGATGCGAGTTTACTGAGAACTGTTAACAAAATTAGCTAGATCCATTGCGATTTAAACCGACAATAAATAAAAAAGTGATTTAAAAAAAAACGTTAGCATTTGTTTAGATTTTTCATATGTCAAAAAGGCCACAGCCTGCAATATACTAGGGAAACGCCAAAGTCGTTGTTAAACGAGTGAGTGACCCATGTGTTGAGTACCCGGTATCATTCCCCATACTTGGCTAGATCCAGCCTTAGGTTTAGTGGAGGAAGGGGGATGTTCCCGGGTACTCAACACTTGGCTCACTCACTCGTTTAACAACGACTTTGGCGTTTCCCTAGTTATTACTAGGAAGCTTTGCAAACGCTTTTTCAGGCGCGTTGTTGGATGAGCGTAATTGGTGCATTGAGCTGCCATGTGTTATGCAGATGGTATTTAAATTGATTTCGTTTTCCCATTGCTATGGCCTGCGAGACACGTTTGGTAGTATTGTTTTAATTTTTAAGACGACGAGATGGTGATCAGGGGCGCACATTACATTACACTCTACATTACAATCGAATAAAGCATGTAAGTGTTATAAGTCGAAGAATTTTTTATAAAACGAAAAAAGTCGTAAAATTGCGATTTTCATGAGAAATAATTTTTTGATTGCGCTCAAAAACGTGGCAGTTCTAAGTTCAGAGATTTCGAAGGCCTCCAGAAAATTTCATCGCAATGGAAGTATCGGTTTAGCCGGAATCGTGTTAACAAACACAAAAATACAAACAGAAAAATAAAAGTAAACACAACATTCCGGATTTTTTTTCTGCAGTGTAGTGGAATGGAATCTTCGCTTCGCTCGCTATGCTCATTCATCAATAATAATTATAATTATATTATTAAGAAGAAGAAGAAGAAGAAAATCATTTTTTTTACATTAAAGAAACGAATCCCACAAGCCACACAAGCGGCTTAGCCAAAGGAATGTTGCCTGTTGTGTATGAAAGAGAAATATCTTTTACCAACACACATGATTGTGTAGGTTGCCCTTCGGGTTGCTTACACCACCAGTTATTATGAAATAGTTTAATTTAGAGATGAGAATGAGAGTGAATTTGATTGTCTGACGCATTACGCATGAGCTACGTTTGTCGGTGACGGTGGTCTGGCAGTGGCACTTATTTGCTTACTAAATTCCATGTTATGGTAATGAAGTATAATATTTGGGAGACTTTTGCTGCAGCAGGCTACATACAGCAATGAATTAGCATCTTGTGCTAACGTTATTCCATGGAAACATTTAAAGGTGACTCAGGATAAGTAAAAGCAACACTTTCGGATTCTCAATATTGGTCCTTCATTGTTTATTTTCATATCATTGCTTTAATTTACAAGTGATAAAAATAGGATCGAGTATAGCGGAAATACAATATTAATGCACATATTATTATCACACCTGTTTCAAATATTTACAAAACATATTTTGTTCAATCGCGACAATCGGAAACCTTTACATAAAATATCAAATTATGGAATTTAAATAGTACACATTTTGTTGGATCTGAATTGGGTTACAATTACTTCTTCTGAACTAGTATAGAATATTTTTCGTACTTAACAACTGTTTACAATCGGGACATTTTGCTGTAAGATAATATAAACTGGACCAATATTGAAAATTTATATCTTGAAATAGAATGGTTGAGAAACTCTTGCCCAATCATTGGCGTCGTCCATGCTATCAGCAATAAGATCATTCTGGGTACACACCACCATCTGCAGCAATAAAAACAGAAAACATTTACTTGATTATAACGTAACAACTCTCTAGTTTTGCAGTTGGCGGACAAGGATAGCTTGGAAACGGTTACAAAGCTGTTGCTTTGAGGTTATTCAAACTTTCCCACAACAAACAAAAACAATTCAAAATGCTGAACTGATGGCCATTTTGTTTACATTTTTTTGTTGTGTATATTGTTCGCGGGAAACCTGCCCAGGGTGCAATTCATGCCCCATTTGATGTCGTCACATGTCGTATTACTTAGCTGAAATCTGGTACGAAAAGCTTTGCCACAAGTGTTTAGCGCTTCTTACCAGTAGATTGAGCTTCAGATGTTGCTTGTGCTGGCGCAGCTGTTGATGCTTGCGCACGAGCTGTCGTTCCCCCAGCCTGAGCTTTGGTTGTCATTTGTTTAGCTTTACCGGACGTCACATTAGCCACGTGACACAGCATAACCACCACCACCAACAGAATCCACAGCAACTTCATCTGCGAACATGAGTATTTCGTATTTCGAGTCCGCTGATTTTCGAGCCAATCCTGTCGGCGCCGACACCATCTACGTTCGAACAATGGCCAACCAGGGATCGGTATTTTAAATATGTAATATTATATTTACATAGAAACCCTGCCCAAAGAACAACATGCCTTAAATCTTGCCATGGATTACTCTTTCTTTGTTTTCTTTATTTTATTAATATTTTGTATTAATTGTTTAATATTTATGTTTTAACAAAAATGTCATTATTGTAATAATGAAGAATAATTATGAATGCAAGAGCAACAAAAAGAGGTTCTGCCCCATAGTACTTTCGAACCTTTTATCCTTGTTACACAATATCCTTACATTGGGAATGTGCCAGCGAGGGCTATTTTATTAGGTTTTATCTCTTAAGGGAGTGTTTTACTGAAATCAAAAACTTTTAAACCACTGAAGGAAAAGTTTTCAAATTTTGTGCAATGTTGACTGGTAACATGAATCTAAGAAAAACATATATATACCTACCTCTATTTTTAATAGTATTGTTGGCAAAAAAAAATAAATATATATATATATATATATATATTTTTTTTTTTGGCAACAATACTATTAAAAATAGAGGTAATTTCACCTTAATATTGAAAATGCTATGGCTTTTGCAGTTTATGTCGGATTTCAAAAAATTTGATAATATTTTCTCAAGACATACAGATAAAGAGATCTTGTGGGGATTTAAGCTTGAAGCTATTCATTAATGGTATACATTGTTTTAAATATAGATAATAATTATTTTTTAAATTTTCAGTAAAATTCAAGTTTAAAATTTTTTGGTACAAAAAGTAAAAAAGCAAAACACATTTCCCCACAAGATTGTGTTAGGATGCCGATGGTACTTTTCTTTATCCAAAAAAAAACTCAAGTTACTATCTTCATTTTTGTGGAAGAAGTAGGGAAAACCTCCAAGGAAAATGGTAAAATAATTGTTACGAGTTATTTCCATTCAAAGTTTGGGTAAAATATAGAGTATATTTTAACAATTTGGAAGCTCCCATGAATATAATAGGCCTACCTAATATGAATCTCAAGAAAATGATTTTGATTATTAAATGGCAGTAAGAAACTAACTTAGGCCTACCTAAAAAATACATCATTGTCAACAACAATGGTAACTAAATAGCGTTAGTTTGTATTGTTTCATTTAAAAAAAAAAAAATGTGGATTTTTTAAATTTTAAGTAATTTTAAATGTTGTACTGTTGTACTGTTGTACACCCGCATAGCCTTGGAATAATTGTACAAAAAATGAAAATTATCCGTTTGGAGACTTTTTGCTCGATTTTCAGTAAAACATCCCCTTAACATTCGCAATTTAAGGGATGAGGCAAACGTTGAGAGAAACTCAAGTGAAGATTGTGATGGACCACCCAACTACGATATGAAAATACGTTCTCATAACACCTCTATAAGCCTAACTAAAATCAGCCATCACCAACTTGGCGGGGCTTCTGTAACTCTATTAGAATTCATTATTATTACAATGTCAATTTTGTTGCTGTATTTTTTATTAAAAGAGATGACCTTTTCACATTTTGTTTGAAATAATTTAAAACATTTTCTTGAACACTATTCTCAATTGCTTGAAACGTTGGTTGCTTCTAAACAAAATGTTGCGTTATTGACAACGTTCAGCACAACAATATAATCTACCATTTTTTTAGAACAAATTATTGTAAAAATTATTATTGCAAATGTAGACTTAGTTGTATTCGATTAACAGAGATGAGCTTTTCAAGTAGTTGTGTTTGAAATATTTTAAAACAGACGGCTTTATACGGTATTCTCAAATGCTTAAAATTTTAGTTGCTATTACACAAAATGTGGCACAATTGACAACGTTCAGCAACAATATTCTCTACAATGTTTGCTGAATATACCTAGCATTAATAACTTTTACCCTAGACCTGTATTGTTGGTTGATGGCGTTAAATATTTTACTTGCTTGTAATTTCTAAAATACAATTTTATGTAATAATGACGACTGAACGAAATTGGCATGGAAGCATGATTGTGAGAACACAATAAAGCAAATACGCTAACCTATGCAAGCTACTGTAAACAATGATACCAAACCTGTGCGTAACAAACCTTTGTTCGTCCAGAAGATTGACCTTGATGAGTTGAGACGACGAGCTCGATACCTGCCAAAGTCTGAATGTGTCTTCGAAACTCCAGAACTCGTATTTATAGCGTCGTTGATCCTAATGAGTCTATGACGTGGGTAACACACTCTTACGTAATACGATCACGCCACTAGATGCACATTAACCCTAGTTAAACAATATACAATTGTCAATTATTTTTTATAGGACTTAGCGAGCGACATTTACAGTCACGTTGATGGATGAGTGTATGTGTGGAAGTGAAAAACGCACAGACAAACGGACATATTAGTCGCCCTTAATGAAGTTAAATTTAAAGTAGAAAAACGTCAAAGTCGTTGTTAGATGAGTGAGCGAGCCATGTGTTGAGAACCCCCTAACATCTCCTTTCATCCCACTGCCTAAGACTGGATCCAGCATGGGTATTTCTTCCCTAGCCTTTCATATGCTAGAGGAGAGTTACGCATTATGGCCTTACAGTTGACGCGCCCTTATACCAACAAACTCAAAACCATATAGTATTACCTATATATCAATCAACTTAATTGCAAATGTTCCCGGGTACCCAACACATGACTCGCTCACTCGTCTAACAACGACTTTGGCGTTTTTCTGGTTATCCTTCGGTTTGAGATAGGTTACTCCTTCAGTTTAGAATTCGGGTATTTCTTTAAATCCATTTTATAAACTAGTTGAGACATTTGGTAATTTGGTTGTGAGTAGTGTTGAATTTCTTATACCAATATTTTTTAATGTTATTACCTGGTGCTTTCCAGCTATGTGTAGGTCGACTTTAATACATCAATAGTTATACCATCGAATCTCATCTCATTAATATCGCTCATCCTAACTATTTCGTCTTGAATCCATTGTGCATCTTGGTTGTGTGCTACAGGGTCAGGTACCCATATTCCTGCCCAAACTCTTCTATAGTTGGTGTTCCATTTCCTGTTATTTCTTCGGTACTAGATAGTTTTTGATAAAACTCTTTTTCCTTTTCTTTGAACATTCGAGTTTGTTCTTCTCTAATACTACATTCTCTATACCTTTTTAATCTCTTAGCTCAAGCACTTACTTTTTGTTTAAGTGTATCCAAATATTCATGTATGAATTCGTTAAGTGTTTCGTGCTTTGTGTGGACCTTGAATCTTTCAAATATATTTTGGCAGTAGCGTACCAAATTTTTAGATCGATTACCCATTCGCAATTGTTCCAGTCGACTGATATATTTCCTAAAATCATAGATTCTCCCAACTTGTCGCTGTTCCCATCTCGGATTTTTCTTCTTTTGCTTTGTCTTTGAAGAAGTTACAGATTTTACCTTTAAGCCCAAATATCTAACCACTGCTACAGCTGTACAGTAAATTGCCGCATGAGCGTCTGTAAGTGGGGGGCAACAGGTATCCCGTGCATCTTTCCTGGAAGAGTTTTGCGGTAAATTCTATTCTTTTAGGTAGTAGGATACAAGTTTGTTGCACTTTCCTTGCAGGTCATGGTATGCTGCAGAGGGCGTCGGGGGCGTCGCGACACCCTAACACGTTTTTTAAGAGGGATGATTTTTCATCTCGTGTGCCTTTCGTGATAGAGTATTGCGGTTAACTGTATTCTTCTAGGAAAACGCTTAAGTCCCGCCGCGTTGATGGATGAGCTTTTTATGTAAGTTTTTTGTTTGCGTAGGACCACTTTTCCTTTGCAAGTGCTTTTTGAATGCATTGTAGGTGATGTTGTCAAGTTTCCATTGTTACTTGTTAATTGTTATTATAAACCTAAAAAAACTCATATTAAAACCTTTATTTCTATGGATTCTGGCTAACTTTTCCAACTTAAAACTTAAAACTAGCTTTAAAATGATACCAAGGTCGACCACATTGTGTAAATTTTACAAAATTAATTGAGATTATTGTCATTATTTTTAATTAATTTAATTAATAGGAAAGTGATTGGAATACATTTTTGGAACTAATATTTTTTTGGTTCATTGTGGTCATATTTTTCTTGTGTGAGACACTTCGTGACTTTGGTACGTGAATAAGAAACTTTTAATTGAGATTTAATTAATGATTAATTTCATTAATTATTTAATCAAAAAGTTACAGGAATTTCGTTTCTAGACTAAATTTTGGATTTATTGGCGTTATTTTAGTATAGTCTGAAACTTTTATGACAATCTAGCGAATTCTACGTATAATTAATTATTTATATACCAAAAAGTGCTATAATTGCAAAACATTGTAATAATATATAAAATATAAATTAAAACTTTTGTATTTACGGTAAAATTCCTTATGCGATTTTTTTGTAGAGAATTAAAAACCGATTAAAACAATACCTGGTTTATCCAAATCTAATAATTACTTCTTGAGTTACAGCAATTTTAAGAATTATTTTTTTTATGACCGGTGACTTATTTGCTACCATGCGTGTCCCCCGTGAAAATAACATTCTTAAATATATCTTTTACCTGCTCCTAAATTTTGGTGCTGGTTTCCGGATTTGAAATGTTTCTAAAGTTCAAGCAGCTTGTTCCACGGACTAGTATTTTGATTACTCCTAGGTGGCAGTGCATTGGCCAGAAAATTTCGTGCGACTTTTCGTTGCCATGGTAACGTTTCTTTTGTTAAAATGTAATTTCCATCTACACTACTTATCGGATCGAAATAAAATTAAAATATTCGTCACCAGACGGACATTCTAAATGGTTTGGCCACCTCAGATTTTGTCGCCGTTTAGTTTGAAAAAAAAATCGATTAACATGAATGTAACTTTGTAACTTTTTAAACGATTTTGCCACAAAACTAATGGCATTCAATCCAGATCGAAACTTGCGGATGGTCCAAATTTCAACTCGATCCGAACCTCCGTTCGAACGTTATGGCGAGACAAAAAAAACAAAAAAATCAAACAAACAAACAAACAAACAAACAAAACCAGTGACTATTTTATCCGGCAGAATCAAATGGAAACGCTTCTCTTCGCTTGCTAAATAATTTTCTGACAAACGATAACCTTCATAAGCGGCATCTGTGAGTCACAGCCTGTGATCAAGGTCGAGATTAATTATCTGCTATTCTACATACATACATACATACATACATACATACATACATACATACATACATACATACATACATACATACATACATACATACATACATACATACATACATACATACATACATACATAACTCAATACATACCTACATACATACATACTAATACATACATACATACATACATACATACATACATACATACATACATACATACATACATACATACATACATACATACATACATACATACATACAAGTCAGTTCTGTGTATCGAGCTAAAGCCGCGTTATCTAGAGGTGATCAATACATAAGCCATAGCGATCTCTTTGCTGTTAACGCGAGATATAGTTTCAAAGTCTTAAAATTTTGAGGACCAATGTGATAATACTAGGAAAACGCTAAAGTCCCGCCGCGTTGATGGATGAGCTTTTTAAAGTTTTTAGTTTGCGTGGGATATCTTTACTTTTGCAAGTGCTTTGTTTTGTTGCCTACGCATTGTAGGTGATTGTTGTCAACTTTCTATTGTTTCTTGTCAATTGGTATTATTTACCGTAAAAAACTTATATTAAAAGCTTTATTTCTATAGATTTTGGCTAACTTTTTCAACTTTTTCTTTCAAAAGGTACTACATCACCATAACCCTTATGTCCATGTATAATATGAACGTTGTAGCCCCACCCGTTTGGTCAGAATTGGCCCAAACGGCACGAAAATATCGCACAAAAAATAAAAAAACTTGTATTAAAAGCTTTATTTCCTTAGATTCTGGCTAACTTTTTCTACTTTTTCTTTCAGAAAGCATATATATCACCATTTCCTTAATGTCTATGTGAAATATGAACGTTGTATCCCCACCCGTTTGGTCAGAATCGGCCCAAATGTCACGAAGATATCGCACAAAAAATCGAAAAAAATCGTAAAAGTAGGATATTCATGAGAAATATTTCTTTGATTGTACCCAAAAACGTGGCAAGTCTAAGTTCAGAGATTTCGAAGGTCCTGTCAAATTTTCACCAAGATCGCATATGCCGTTTGCCCGGTAGAGAGCGAACAAACAGACGGAAAAACAAGCAAACAAAAAAAACAAAAAAACACCCGAGCTAAATTTTTTGGGGGCTCAGTGCAATTGAAGTCTTCGCTTCACTCGTTTCGCTCGCTACGCTCATCCAAAAATTGTCATGCAACATTTCAAAGCCCGACAAATTTGTTCCTTTGATCAAAAAGAGCATTTTTTTCTTTTTTTGAACTTTTTCGATGAAAATTTTTTTTGCTCTTTTTGCTCATTTTGGCGGTGGGCTTTAAAATTTTGCATTGAAGTTTTTTAGAAAATGTAGATACGAGGTTTTGCCAAATGTAGATACGAGGTCTTGCTACTTAGGTATCGCCATGTTATTTGTTTCATTTATCTATCTGATTGATGAACAAGTGCGTTTAGTATTGAGCATACTGTATACTGTATACTGTATACTGTATACTGTATACTGTATACTGTATACTGTATGCTGTATGCTGTATGCTGTATGCTGTATTCTGTATGCCGTATGCCGTATGCCGTATGCTGTATACTGTATGCTGTATGCTGTATGCTGTATACTGTATACTGTATACTGTATGCTGTATGCTGTATACTGTATTCATTGAGTACTTTACACAAGGTTCTTTATTAATCTATGATCTGTGATTGATGTCATTCTTAAGTTGATTTATATACAACTTATGTGCTAAATAATACAACAAAAAGGAGTAAAAATTTTTTTTTATAAAAATTTGCAAGAAAACGCATTCAAGGGTACTGAAAATTAAGTATGAAAATGGAGCATTGATCTAACTATATTTAAACTCAGAGTTTACTTGAGTCTTCTGCGTCATAAGTTACGAAGTTAGAGTTGTTTTAGGCCACTCAACAGTAAAGTTATCAGTGCCAATAAAAAGTTTTTTTGTCACATAAAATGTATGTTAAAATAGGTGAAACAGCTTTACATTGTGTCAGAAATTAAAAATATCAATTGTTTTGCAATCTTACGATAAAATATCATTGTGTAGAATTTAATTCAATCATTTTCCATTCACCATTGTACTTTGTACAGAATAATAAAACTTGTTTTATAGCCAAGCCACGCGCCCGCGACAGTACCAACAAGGCCGCTTCGCGAGCGCTTTTTCCAGTCGCGTTGATGGATATCGGTTACAAGTATTTCACGCCTTGATAGGAAACAAACAGTAAAAATATGTAATATTCCCTACAAAAACAAAAAATTGTAAAAAAAAAACGGCAGCCAAGCTCTCCTTTTAAAGTCTTCGGCTGTGAATAATGTGAGATATAGAAGTTGAGCCAAGCTTTTCATTCTTTCTCCCTAGTTTCGCATTGAAAAGAAGTAAGATGTTTTGCCTGATGACGAACGCCAAGCCAACCATTTTCGTTGTAAAAGAGTAAAATTTTTAAACTAAAAAAAAAAAATTGCTTGGCCATTGAATTTTTAGAGTTCTCGTAATGAACTTGACTGATGCACTTTGATGTTGTCTATTCTCAATTCAACACATTAATGTTATTATTTACTACAATTCAGAAATTAAAAAAGTCCGCCTCAATCGGGAATCGAACCACGGATCTCCCGCATTCCAGACAGGCGTCTTAACCACTAGACCATCAGGACGGGTAGATTCTACTATCTGAATTGTAGTTGCATTATACATCTTAATGGATAGAACAGTACTGCAACGAAAATCTGCTGCCTTTGAACTGACCACCAAACATTTTTAAAAAAAAAGTTCAAAGGCAGCAGATTTTCGTTGCAGTACTGTTCCATCCATTCAGATGTATAATGCAACTACAATTCAGAGATTTGCATGCACCTGTGCTGATGGTCTTGTGGTTAAGACACCTATCCGTGGTTCGATTCCCGGTGGGGGCGGACTTTTTTAATTTCTGGATTGTATTAAATAATAACAATTACACCTATGGGAGTGTTTCCCGACTAATCAAATCGAAAGATAATGTTAGGAGCAAACCAAATTCAATGACCAAGCAATTAAGCCACACACATCACATAGGGGAGGGTCTTCACCTGTGACCGATTCTCCGACGTGTCAGAACAACTTCTTCACGACGAGAAGAGCGACGTGAAGATATCCAGGATGTAACGTTATCCTTGATACAAAAGTCATGTTGTGTTGTGTTGTAAACGATTTCTCACGGATTTATTGGACATTGTTTGATACTGGGCGCGAAAATGAGAAGTCAGCTTGTAATCCATTTTGCAACATTACCATGATTTTGTGACATAACAGTTATCTCTACCGAAAATATAGTAGACACCATTTTCATAGGGAATAATGCGAGGAATATTTTTTCCGCTGAAACTTTTCATCTGTCTTCGGCCATTTTGAAGATATGCAAGAACAACCACTTTTGTGTTGACATTTTTCAAGATGGCGGCCAACGCTTCAGTCCAATTTTTGGGAACTATTTTTTCCTTTGTGAAGGACGTTTTTTGGAAGATATGTGCAAAAATTCAGCTTACCCGGAATTTTTGTTCTAAATCTTATCTAATGGTCCTTCGTTGCTTGGCCTATAGTGGGCGTGATATATCGTACTAGGAAAACGCTAAAGTTGTTGTTAGACGAGTGAGTGAGCCATGTGTTGAGTACCCGGTACCATTCCTTTTTCTCCCCCTATACCTAAGACTGGATCTAGACAATAGACCAGCTCCCAGGTAGTTCTCAATTTCCCCTGCGGAGAAATTGGGACACGTTATTTAAGGTTGATTATTTTGGAGTAGAAGTTGACCAGAGGTGAGAGCGGGGTACAGGGGTGCTCAATGGGTCAATAGGGAATATTCCACTTGATATTTGATATTTTATTTTAATTCTTATTCATTTCTTAATAGTCACTGCACTTTTTTTTATTTAAAAAAAATGTTTTTTGTGTAATTTAAACAAGAAGTAAATTGGACCCCCAGTTTGCGCGCCAAAAACGAGCGTGCGCCATCTTTGGATGGTACTACGTCATAACTGTGTTTGAGTCAAGGCCAATTGGAAACTAAATGTACGTATGTTTGTACATATTTACATACAGACGGCGGTGCTCGCCATCCGCTCAACACAAACAACTCCACAGGGATGTACATTTTCACCGTCTTTTTGTTTTTCTTTTTTCGTATGTGATAGGAGATTTCGCGAGATCATTGTGATAAAGAATAACGAGCATTTTGTCTTGAATTTTTGCAAAGCCTAGGACTATCATGGTATTCTTTATCTACGATAGGCTTTATTTGTCATCAAAGTAAGGTTTTTGTGCGGGATGTGTGTCAGAACATGAACGTGCAGGCCTAGGGTTGGCAAGTTAAGCCTAGGGCTTGTCAAGTGAGTAATTTTAGTATTCACATACCAATGCCTATATCCTACAGGAACGATTGGCCTAGACTGTTGTATTATAAATAATTTTCTACGTCTAGCCTAGACCTAGGACTGTTTCAGTTTTGTTTTTTGATTGCAATGTCAACTTTTCTCGTTTTCCGGCTAGGCGTTAAATGTAAAATGTCCGCCATCTGTTTACATTACTGTAGGCTACGCTAGGCGCTGCTTTGTTTAAAACACCGCCGTCTTGATGTATATCTCGATCCTACTATAATACTATTCCAACATCTTTGGTCTGGATGTATGTTTATCCAGACGGCGTTGGATCAACACAGTTCTGACGTCACAGTCGTTTTTGCCTCTTTAAAAAACTGCTGCTTTTAAAAACGGCTATAAATCACTGGATTATTATTTCACGGAAAAACAAAGTACATATTTGTAATCGGGACGAAATACTTCTTCTAAAAAATCTATTCGTACAGTATTTGGCGGAAGTGGAATAGTATTCCTAATCCCTATTGTGCTGAATAAATTATCGTTTTTATTTTTTAAGGCCAAACCGTTGAACGAAATCTATTTTTGATTTTTGATTCGTGTAAGGAATAACAAATAGAATTTTATTATGATACAGTGCTTTGCTTTCACAGATTTTTTTTTAGTTTAACGGCCGAATTGTTGAATGAAATTTATTTAAGACTTCTGATTCGTGCCAAGAATGTTAAATGGTGTGGCATGCACATTTTATTTTCTGATATGTCCCGGAAATAAATATTTTAACTTTTCAAAAAAAGAAGTCAAAATGGCCCCAAATAGCCAGTCTTGGCTTCAACTTATTATCATGATAGCGTGGTTATTTTGGAATAGAAATCCACATGTTTGCCAGTTGTTCAATGCAAGATGCGACGTACATGGGTGTACAAAGTGTGAATTTTGGTCCGGCCTTTGGGGTCCAAAGGAAATAATTTTAATAAAACTATTTTGGGAAAACTTTTCAATCAAACTATCACAAGACGACACTTGTCTTAGTAATTGAATTAAAACAGAATGAGTTGACTACTGAGGCACTACTATGGCTACTATTATAGTAGCCATCACTGCTATTATAGCAGTGAGGATTCTAGGTCAGGCCGATAGTCAAGATGCGCCACTGTTGTTATGCAGCATCTCGATACGATGATACGATGTTGTTCGTTCTCTTGACACTGACGTCTTCATCCTCTTGTTCAAAAACGCTCAGCGAGTAAACCAACAAGCACTTGTATGTACCGGCTTTGGAGACAAGAGTTTTTAATTTACGTCAAGAAAGTAATTTCTAATGGATGAGAAAAATTATCTATTGTTCTTGCGCCAATTCATGCTTTTTTTGCTTTTGACACCATGATTTATTTTGTTCGACGAGGAAAGCGCTAACCTTTGAACTATTAGATAAACACTCTCAATTTGAGGACATTTTTAATTGCTTCAACTTGATTTAGGGAAACAAGTGCGACAAATTTAGAAAGGATTATCTCCCTTGTACTGTTTTGGGGAGACCAGTACTGTTTTGTTCATGGACTTGCTCCCATCTTTTCAAAAACGATTTAGTTGTCATCGTCAACCACAAAACAATCTACAACGGCATGACCTGGCTTATACCCCCATGAAAAATTATCTTTACTTTTGCATATTCTGCTGCAAATAAATCTTCAATGCTAGGGTTGTTTCAACTGTAAAGCAAAAACGCAGTCCACGATATACAGAACAACCCCACACTAAAATTAATAATGGGAAAATATTTTTTTTAAAATACGTTTTCAAATAATTATTGATATTTTTACGAATATATTCTAGAACACAAAAATTGGCAGCTTTAAGGAATGTGAGATATATTTTTAGGATTTTTTTTAAAATATTTTAATAAAAAATCAAATGTACCCAAAATAAAAAAGTGGTCCCATATATTAGCCACATTGTTTCATACCGGCAAAAATAATTTTTTGGTTTTTTTAAAGGGGTATTTTTTCATATAAATATTTATATTTTTATACGAATACACATATACTTAAATATTTTTTGAGATAAAATTGGCAAAATATATTTTTTGATGAAATGCAAATATATTTTTTTACATATTACAAATTATTTTGACGTTAATCCAAGTGCATTATTAAGATTTCGAAAATAATTCTAGATAAAAAAAATTTTGGGATTTTAAATATAATAAATTTAAAAATTTTTTTAAATTTTTTCTTTAAATAAAACAAAATTTTTTTTTTTTTTTGCACATTTTTTCATTTTTTCAGCAATATATTTTGGTATATTTTAAGGGATTTTTTCATAAATTTATTTATATTTTTCCCACAAATCAAACAATAGTACTATACATTTGAGAATAAAAGTCAAAATATATTTTTGGGAAATGCAAAAATGTCGTAATATCACAAATTTTTTTGACTTATATCACACTGCATAATGTATTTCGAAAATATATTCTAATAAAAAATTTTGGCACCCCTTTTAAGGGATATGTAAAGATTATGGTATGAGAATATTTTTTTAGATTTTACTTATATGTCAAAGTATTCAAATACAAAGTCTTTCCATATTTTTGACACATTGTTTCATACTTGAGCAATATATTTTTCGTATTTTTTTAAAGGATTTATTTCATATTATTTATTTATATTTTTCCCCCGAATCTCCCTTTGTCAAAAATATATTTGAAATAATTGGTCCCATTATTTTTTGATGAAATGCAAATATATGTTTACATAAAAAATGATTTTGATGTTATATCTTCATAGATACTCTACCCCAAACCTAATATAATTATATTTTTTAAGGATATTTTTGGAGATGTCCGGGAAATTTTTATTCTAGATTCATTAAAATATATTTTAGATATTTTAGGGTTTTTTAAAAGGTTCAAGTTCTGGTTCTAAAAGACAATATTTTTTAAAAATCTTAAGGTTCGTACAAATATACTACCTTAGAGTAACTGCAATTGCTTAGGCTCGTGCGAATAATCCCTTAGAATGGGACGGGGTTCGGGCTTGGGTACGTGGACAATATACTCCGTAGTAATACGGTAAAGGTGGAAACTGTTGTGGCTCGAGATCGAAGAATATACTCCCTTAGAATGGAAACTGTTCAGGCTGGGTACGGGGAAAATTTTCAGTACCTTAGTAATAGTGGAAGTGCTTCGGGCCCGGGGGCTGGGGTTAAATATATACCTTTGTAGGGAAACTACTTCTGGTTGGACGTGGAATATACTCCCTTTTTAAAACTGCTTCTGATTTGGGTACGTGCTAAATACATCTACCTTAGTAGGGAAATACTTTGGCTTGGGTACGGGGAATAATTACAACTTTGTATAAAAATTGTTCTGGCTCGGGTTATTTATTGATTTGTATGACAACTTCGTGGGGATCGGGATCTGACTGCTGGCGTATGTCTTCCCTGTAGTTTGAAGAAGCGTCTGGTAGGGTTGTTTATCGCATGTTTTTGATTGCTTTATTTACCAGCATGGGTCTTACCATCTCGGCAAGCTTTCTGCGACTAA
The DNA here is from genome assembly GCA_024449915.1 of Sweltsa coloradensis. Classification (NCBI taxonomy): domain Eukaryota; kingdom Metazoa; phylum Arthropoda; class Insecta; order Plecoptera; family Chloroperlidae; genus Sweltsa; species Sweltsa coloradensis. Next base: position 107,624 of record JAMZAV010000497.1, on the reverse strand, counting down.
AGGTAAAACAGTAAAAGTAAAAAATAAGGTCGACTTTTCATTCAAAATTTTAAAGGGTTTTCCCCCCCACCCCCTTGACCAGTGCATTGTAACCCTCGTCGCTGAACCGTTTGGCGCTGGTCAACAAAGAAAGGCTATCCGTTCTCTATGTCTCTCTCTCCTTTCACGCGGTAAATTTGGGAAAAATTCCCATAGAACCCTGTTCCCGGCAAAATTGAATGAAAATTTCCGGGCCGGAAAAACTTTTTTAAAGTTTAAATACACACATACCACAATTTTGAAAAGGGGTTTCCGCACATTTTTGTCATAAAATAAACTTGTTCTTAAAATTTTGTTCCATATCGCCCCCATACATTCGTCCGCATCAGGTACCCTTCATCTTGCTGACACCCTGCCCTTTAAAAACGGGATGTACCTTTAATTTTTTCTTTTAAAAACATTGTTTTTTTTAAAAACTACCAATTATAAAATTTAAGAGGAATATAGAAGGGCCGTAGCTATTGTAAAAAACACAAAATTTTTTATAGCGCTTATAAAAAGTTCGGATTTTTTCTAGTGTTTTTGATTTTACATCTTAGTAACGTGTATTTATTTTTAAACTTTACAATCTTTGAAGCAGTTTTTTTAACTAAAAACACCCCCAAAATTATTTTGGAAAAAACACGAAAAAATTATAGTTATATATCAAAGCTACAAATATTCGAAGTTTAAAAAATTTGAAAATTTAAGTCATTCTATAAAAATTACATTTCTGAGTGTTATTTTTAAAAAAAAAAGAAAAAAAAAAAATATCCATATTTTTTTTAGGGATTTTATGAAGCGTCAAATATAAAATCCCAAATATTTATGTTTATATAAAACATTTTAAATGGGGAATGTAATTTTTTCTATTAAAAAATAATGTGACTTATATTTAATGAGTGGGCATTATAATACCATACCCAAGATATATTTCTACGATGCTTTTTGAAGCTTAAAAATATATCTCCGAATATACTCTTGATATTTTACATTTCAAATGTGTAATGAACTTTTTCTATATTAGAATATATCTTCCTATAAATCTAAAAGAGTGGGAAATTATTTCACCTACCCAAGATATATGTCATCGCAAGCATTCCCAAACGGTCAAAAATATATCCTGAATATACATCTTGTATATAATAAAAAATTATAAATGTTAATGTATTCGTTCCATATTTAAAAAATATCTGCCATATTTCTAAATGAGTGGGCAAAAATATTTCACACATACCCAAGATATATGTCCACGCAAGCATTTTCGAAGCGGTCAGCTAATCTCGAATTACATCTTGAAATAAAAACATTATAAATGTTAAAGACTTTGTTCCCTATTAGGAAAATATTGCCATATATATCTAAAAGAGGGGCAAATATATTTCACACATACTTTGAGAATATGTCCACGCATGCTTTTCGAAGCTGAAAACATATATCTCTGAGTATACCTTGTATAAAAAAAAACATTTAAATGTGTAAGTACTTCATTTCCAATTTAAAAATATATATATACTAATATATCTAAATGAGTGGGGGAAATATATTTCAATCATACCCCAAATAATGTCACGCATGCATTTTCGAAGCGACAACATATATCTCTGAATATTTTCTGGTATTTAATAACATTATAAATGTGTAATGTACTTCGTTCCATATAAGAAATATCTGCCATATTATTAAAAAGTGGGCAAATTATTTCAAAATACCCAAGATTATTTCCACGCATTGCATTTATGAAGCGGTCAACATTATTCCTGAAAAATCTTTTATCCCCAAAAAATTTTAAAAGTGTAAGTACTTCGTTCCATATTAAAAATATATCTGCCATATAATCTAAATGGTGGGCAAAAATATTTCAAATATACCCAAGATATATTTCCCGCAGCATTTCGAAACGGTCAACAATATCTCTGAAAATAATCTTGTATACAAAAAAAATTTTAAAGTGAATGACTTTGTTCCATATTAAGAATATATCTGCCATATAATCAAATGAGTGGGCAAATATATTTCACAATACTTTTTAAAATATTGTCCACGCATGCATTTACGAAACTGAAAAACAATATCTCTGGTAAACACTTTTATATAATATTATAAAAAGTGTAATGTACTTTGTTCATATTAAGAATAATCTGCCCTATATATCTAAATGAGTGGGCAAATTATTTAAAAATATTTCCAAGATGTATATTTTTGTCTTTTTTTTTTGGTTGTTTTTATTTCTCTAGGATATATCTTTGTACACTAAAATTTTATATGTTTTTTTTGTATTTTTTTTATAAAATTAATAGTATCTACCAATAGTTCCAAATGTGTTTTAAAAATATTTGTCTTTTTTAAAGATATATGTTAAACATTTTTTTAAAATTTTTTTCTAGATTTTTATGTGTAAAAATATGGTTTTGATAAACGAATTTACAAAAGTGTTTTATACCATTTTACAACTTTTGGGTTTGGGAATATATTATTTTTGGTGCATAAATACAATTTACAATATTCACGGGATATGATTCCAATTTGTATTTAGAAATATTTTCGAAATATATTTAAAAAAGTAATCTATTATAAATTTTTTTGCAATTTTGTGTATTTTTAACATATCTACCATTTTCCCCAAAAAATGCACGCATGAAAGCACATATATCTTTTATGATCTTATATAGTGTGTTAAGTAATTTTACAACATATTGACAAGATCTGTCAATAGGAAAAAATACATACTCGTATATTGTAAATAAATTTAAAAATTTTTTCAACTTAAAGTGGAATTATATTTCTACGTATTGTGGGAAAATTTTTTCCCTATTTCTAAAATATATTCAAACATCAAGTAATTTTAAAAAATGTTTTTTTTTTACATATATCTAGATATACTTAAAATTAAGGAAAATTTAAAAAAATATTTTCCACATTTTGGACGTATCAAAAAGTATTTTTTAAAATATCTGCGATATAAAAATTTTTAGTTGGGGAAAAGATCATGCGGCCGGTAAAATAAGATGTTTCCTACACGTGACCCGAAGGCTACGTGCTCCCCAAATGAGCTGATGTTAAAAACGCAAAACGATGGATCCGTTTAAGACGATCCTAGAGACATCGAAATTAAAACAGGCAGAGACGTTGTTGAGAGAGAAGATATACGAAGATGGACTTGAATTCACAACAAAACGAAAAATTAATATTACATGCAGAAAAGACCATTTCTTTTCGGTCATATGTCGGGGCTGTCCCGACATGGGTGTTTCTGCACACTTAACTACACCTCCCATTAAAACATTTTTTAATTTTTAATTTTTTTTTGAAAACTTTGTATATGATGCCCTTCTATACAGGTCTTTTAATGCACTTACTATAGTTAACAGTTCCACTGCCTTCTTAATAATAACAAAAAAATTCTGACCGAAAAGGGTTAATGGTTCGTTTTCAAGTTATTGTTATGCATATACTTACCGACCCAATTCAGTTTCGCAAAGTTTACCATTTTGACTCCCCTATCCCCTGTGCCCTGTGAACTTGCAAACAAGTAGATGTACTTCTCGATTTGGTTAGTCGGGAAACATTCCCGTAGGTGTAATTGTTATTATTTACTACAATTCAGAAATTAAAAAAGTCCTCCCCAACCGGGATTTGAACCACGGGTCACCCGCATTCCAGGCGAGCGTCTTAACCACTAGACCATCAGGACGGGTTCCATGTTAATCTCTGTATTGTAGTTGCATTATACATCTGAATGGATGGAACAGTACTGCAACGAATATCTGTTGCCTTTGAACTGACCAAACATTAATTGGATGAGCGAAGCGAAGACTTCAATTTCACTGACCCCCCAAAAAATTTAGCTCGGGTGTTTTTTTTTTTTTTTTTTTTTTGTATTTTTGTCTGTTTGTTCGCTCTCTACCGGGCAAACGGCATATGCGATTTTGATGAAAATTTGTCAGGACCTTTGAAATCTCTGAACTTAGACTTGCCACGTTTTTGGGTACAATCGAAGAAATATTTCTCATGAATATCGTACTTTACGATTTTTTTTCGATTTTTTGTGCGATATTTTCGTGCCATTTGGGCCAATTCTGACCAAACGGTGGGGCTACAACGTTCATATTGTACATGTACATTAAGGTTATGGTGATTTAGTACATTTTGAAAGAAAAAGTTAAAAAAAGTTAGCCAGAATCTACAGAAATAAAGCTTTTAATATAAGTTTTTTGATTTTTTGTGCGATATTTGCGTGCCATTTGGGCCAATTTTGACAAACGGGTGTGGCTACAACGTTCATATTATACATGGACATTAAGGTTGTGGTGATGTAGTACCTTTTGAAAGAAAAAGTTGAAAAAGTTAGCCAGAATCCATAGAAATAGAGCTTTTAATATAAGTTTTTTACGGTAAATAATACCAATTGACAAGAAACAATAGAGACTTGACAACATTCACCCACAATGCGTAGGCAGCAAAACAAAGCACTTGCAAAAGTAAAGATATCCCACGCAAACTAAAAACTTTAAAAATCTCATCCATCAACGCGGCGGGACTTTAGCGTTTTCCTAGTTATTATACCATACCTGGTATGGGGTCATCAAAGTCCAACTCGCAACCTTCTCGTGGTTTGGCCCGTGATTAGGGGAGTTTTTCTCCCTGAAACTAATAGCGAGCTCTGGGTCGTTGTCGGGGAACTTTCCCCTTCCCTTTGACTACCTCCCCGACGGCGACGACAATGCCAACACGGACGAATGATGACACAGACGAAGACGACCACGACGTGGGAGAACCCCTGCCCTCCACATACGCTTGTGGCTGGTTCTGACCAGCACAGGCCTGTCCACCCATTGTCCCCCCGCGTCTCCCCTTACGTCCCACCCCTTGGAAAGAAGTATACATGGTGGAACTCACACATAAAGAAATTGTTTTATCTTGGAGGCGCGAATAATCTTAGCTGTTAATGCGCCCTAAAACTACTAATACTAATACTACACAGGTATGAGCGAGGGTTTATTTCTCGACTTGGTTAGTCGGGAAACACTCCTGTAGGTGTAATTATTATTATTTACTACTATTCAGAAATTAAAAAAGTCTGGCCCAACCGGGATTCGAACCACG
>JAMZAV010000497.1:0-97500 GCA_024449915.1 Sweltsa coloradensis | reverse complement strand
GAGACTTCGCGTGTTGTTCTCTATTGTCTTGACTAATCGAATGGTTTCAGTGGTGGATCAAATGTGATACTTCGCTAGGGGATTACAGTTAGACGAATCTTCGACCACAATTTTCAAACCACTCCCGCCAACAAATATTGAAATTATCTAAAATTGGAGAGTTTTCACCATTATTATGTCTTAAAAGTTTTTGAAAAATAAATAAAAAATAAAATAAAATAAAATAAAATAAAATAAAATAAAATAAAATAAAATAAAATAAAATAAAATAAAATAAAATAAAATAAAATAAAACAAAATAAAATAAGTGACCTGCACAGACAAAGTTGATTGGATGAGCGAAGCGAAGACTTCAATTTCACTGACCCCCAAAAAATTTAGCTCCAATGTTTTTTTGTTTGTTTGTTTTGTTTTGTTTTTTTTTTTTCTGTCTGTTTGTTCGCTCTCTACCGGGCAAACGGCATATGCGATCTTGATGAAAATTTGAGGGGACCTTCGTTTTCTCTGAACTTAGACTTGCTACGTTTTTGGGTACAATCGAAGAAATATTTCTCATGAATATCGTACTTTTACGATTTTTTTCGATTTTTAGTTCGATATTTTCGTCACATTTGGGCCGATTCTGACCAAACGGGTGGGGCTACAACGTTCATATTTCACACGGACATTAAGGTTATGATGATGAAGTACCTTTTAAAATAAAAAGCTGAGAAAGTTATCTAGAATCCATAGAAATAAAGGTTTTAATATGAGTTTTTCGATTTTTAGTGCGATATTTTCGTCGCATTTGGACCGATTGTGACCAAACGGGTGGGGCTACAACGTTCATATTTCACATGGACATTAAGGTTATGGTGATGTAGTACCTTTTGAAAGAAAAAGTTGAAAAAGTTAGCTAGAATCTATAGAAATAAAGGTTTTAATATGAGTTTTTTTACTTTAAGTGCGATATTTTCGTCACATTTAGGCCGATTTTGACCAAACGGGTGGGGCAACAACGTTCATATTTCACATGGACATTACGGTTATGGTGATGTAGTACCTTTTGTAAGAAAAAGTTGCAAAAGTTGACAAAGTTAGCCAGAATGCATAGAAATAAAGGTTTTAAAATGTGTTTTTTGAGGTTTATAATAACAACTAACAAGAAACAATTGAAACTTGACAACAGTCACCTACAATGCATTCACAAAGCACTTGCAAAGGAAAAGTGGTCCCACGCAAACTAAAAACTTACAAAAACGCTCATCCATCAACGCGGCGGGACTTTAGCGTTTTCCTAGTAGAGTGAATCAATAGGTTCAAACTACACGATCTCTTAGTGTTCGCCTTCGTTCGTCTTTATATCGGTTTCGCCAATATGAACAACAACTCAACAAGTGCTATAAACATACAAATAACGAGTAATGAATGACACTATGTACGAATCTCTGCATCCATTATTTAAAGGGGTATTTAACCGCTAGACTCAAAAAATATATGTCATTCAGGCTAACTAGTAATGAATTTAGCAACTAACAGAAAAATTATTTGGGCCACCATGACCTCCCAAAAAATTGTCAAATATGATATTTTTCGAGCTAGGTCCCATCGGCAAAAATCTCCCATAAGAAATAACATGGGGACGATCTTTATGCCCCGTGACCTTCGAGTATTTTGATCCAAAAAAATATTGGCCATTATTGACGTACCCTACAGCCTTTTCTGTAAAATCTCTATATTTTGTTTTGTAATTTGGGCAAGTAGTTTGGTCAAAATAAGCTGATTACCAAGATGGGGTGTGATTTTGGAATGCATATTTTGGCGTATTTGAGGGTATATTATTTGGGCACAGTTTCAAGACACGATGTAAAAAATGGGCATTTTAGATGGTTGCTATGCTCTAGTATCTATGTGGACCAAAAAAAGCAGGTTAAAGCCAATATAAGAAATATCCCAAAACACCAATTTTCTCAATTTTCTGTATCAAAAAATTGAAAAATTCGTGTTAAATCACAGTTACAAGATAAAAACTTTTAAACTGTCATTTTAGTGTAGTATTTAGCTATAGACCATGTGGTAAAAAAAAATTATTTGAGTTAATAGCCCCTTTAAATATTTGCAATGCTATTCTGAACGAAATATAAGATCAAAATTTAAACAGTCAAGAAGTACAAGTTTCAATAGCGTACACTACACACATAAACAAATCACAAGACTAAGCTCAATACTTGGTCTAGGATTTGACTGGGCTCAATACTCGGTTGAAGGTTGGACTGGGCATAATACCTGGTCTAGGATTTGACTGGGCTCAATATAGTCCGTGGAACAAGCTGCTAAAACTATAGGAACATTTCAAATCCGGAAACCAGCTCCAAAATTTAGGAGCAGGTAAAAGACATATTTTAGAATGTTATTTTAACAGGGACACGCATGGTAGCAAATAAGTCACCTGTCATGGCGCCCACAAGATGGCTGCCAAAATAATTCTTAAAATTGCCGTAACTCAAGAAGTAATCATCAGATTTGGATAAACTAGGTTTTGTTGTATTTGGTTTTTAATGCTCTACAAAAATGTGATCAGAAATTTTACCGTAAATACAATAGTTTCAATTATATTTATATATTATTACAATGTATTGCAATTATAGCACTTTTTGGTATATATATAATTATTTATACGTAGAATTCGCTAGATTGTCATAAAATTTTCACACTATACTAAAATAACGCCAATAAATCCAAAATTTTAAGTCTTGAAACGAAATTCCTGTAACTTTTTGATTAATTAATTAATTAAATTAAGCATTAATTAAATCCCACTTAAAAGTTTCTTATTCACTTACCAAAGTCACGTAGTGTATCACACAAGAACAATATGACCACAATGAACCAAAAAAATATTAGTTCCATAAATTTATTCCAATCACTTTCCTATTAATTCAATTAATTCAATTAATTAAAAATAATGACAATAATCTCAATAAATTTTGTAAAATCATCAAAATCAAAAGTTCATGCTACTTTTCTGTTTATTGAATTCCCACAAAATTATTTTCGTGTAAAATAAGCTAGCAAATGGTTCCCAGTTTGGCTGTGTTAATTTTACACAATAAATGGTGATTAAATCAATTAATTTTTTCATTCATTAATTCAATTAACGGAAAAGTAGCATGATTTTAATTTCTGGACTTTTTATTTTTAAAATTATACTTGCATTGTTTATATTTGATCCTTCTGTTGGCATTTTGTATGTGTTAATTGAGTGACAATTACAATTATTGAGATATAAGACTAATTCTTCATTTAATTTCTTAATTTTTCGGTAAGTTATGGAATTTTGTTTCGGGTCATGACAATTCGATTCATTGGGATTATTTCAGTAAAGTAGTATATTTTTATGACGATCGCTTGAGTTTTAGGTATACATAACAATACATATGTCAAAAGTGGGATAATTTATCTAAAATGTTATTAATTCGGTGATTAATTAATTAAATTAATTAATTTTTTCATTACATTTATTCGCCTTAAAACTAGCTTTGAAATGGTTCCAAGGTCGACTACATTGTGTTAATTTTTTCCAAAATCTATTGAGATTATTGTCATTATTTTTAATTAATTGAATTAATTGAATTAATAGGAAAGTGATTGGAATTAATTTTTGAAACTAATATTTTTTGGTTCATTGTGGTCATATTGTTCTTGTGTGATACACTACGTGACTTTGGTAAGTGAATAAGAAACTTTTAATTGGGATTTAATTAATGCTTAATTTAATTAATTAATTAATCAAACATTTACAGGATTTCGTTTCGGGACTTTAAATTTTGGATTTATTGGCGTTATTTTAGTATAGTCTGAAAATTTTATGACAATCTAGCGAATTCTACGTATAAATAATTATATATATACCAAAAAGTGCTATAATTGCAATACATTGTAATAATATATAATATAATTGAAACTTTTGTACTTACGGTAAAATTTCTGATCACATTTTTGTAGAGCATTAAAAACCAAATAAAACAAAACCTAGTTTTATCCAAATCTGATGATTACTTCTTGAGTTACGGCAATTTTAAGAATTATTTTGGCGGCCATCTTGTGGACGCCATGACAGGTGACTTATTTGCTACCATGCGTGTCCCCGTGACAATAACATTCTAAAATACGTCTTTTACCTGCTCCTAAATTTTGGTGCTGATTTTCCGGATTTGAAATGTTTTCACGCTTGTTCCACGACTAATACTCGGTTGAAGGTCGGTGATTGAACTGGGCTCAATACTTGGTCTAGGATTTGACTGGGCTCAATACTCGGTTGAAGGTTAGACTGGACATAATACCTGGTCGGTGATTGAACTGGCTCAATACTTGGTCTGGGATTTGACTGGGCTCAATACTCGGTTGAAGGTTGGACTGGGCATAGTACCTGGTCGGTGATTGAACTGGGCTCAATACTCGGTTGAAGGTTAGACTGGACATAATACCTGGTCGGTGATTGAACTGGGCTCATACTTGGTCTGGGATTTGTCTGGGCTCAATACTCGGTTGAAGGTTGGACTGGGCATAATACCTGGTCGGTGATTGAACTGGGCTCAATACTTGGTCTGGGATTTGTCTGGGCTCAATACTCGGTTGAAGGTTGGACTGGGCATAATACCTGGTCGGTGATTGAACTGGGCTCAATACTTGGTCTAGGATTTGACTGGGCTCAATACTCGGTTGAAGGTTAGACTGGACATAATACCTGGTCGGTGATTGAACTGGGCTTATTGGAAAACCATATATTCAGTAAAATAAACATGATGTAGCATTTATTCAAAGAAATGTGCAACGATTTTGCAATAAAATCGTAAAACTCTATAAACAAAACATGTCTACTTATATTATCTTTTGAATTTTGTTATTTAATTAAGTGTTACAAATCTCATTTAAAATTTTGTGCTTCTTCATTGTACTTTTTTTTTACTGATAACACAAAAAATGATGTGTGCAATCTATCCGCAGACACTGTTCCAGAATACTGCTTTTTGGATGAGCGTAGCGAGCGAAGCGAAGATTCCATGTCACTACATTGGAGAAAAAAATCCGGAATGTTTTTTTTCTTTTTTCCTTTTTTTTGTATTTTTGTCTGGTTGTTAACACGATTCCGGCTAAACCGATATTCCAATTGCGATGAAATTTTGTGGAGACCTTTGAAATCTCTGAACTTGAATGCCACGTTTTTGAGCGCAATTAAAAAATTATTTCTCATTAAAATCGCAATTTCACGATTTTTTTCGATTTTTTAAAAAAATTCTTCGACTTATAACACCTACATGCTTTGCTTATCCAATTGTAATGATTTTTTCACAGAACCTTTATTTTATGAATTAATATATTCGTGTGAAATTTGAGCGCAATCGAAAAATTATTTCTTACGAAAATCGCAATTTTACGATTTTTTTCTATTTTTAAAACATTCTTCGACTTATAACACCTACATGCTATATCCGATTGTAAACATTTTTTCTCAGAACCTTAATTTTATAAATTAATATATTGGTGTGAAATTCGAGCCGGATCGAAAAAATAATTGTTCATGAAAATCGCAATTTTACGCATTTTTCGTATAAAAAAATCTTCGACTTATGACACCATCATGCTTTATCCGATTCTAATGATATTTTCACAGAACCTAAATTTTATGAATTTATATATTTGTGTGAAATTTGAGCGCAATCGAAAAATAATTTCTCATGAAAATCGCAATTTTACGTTTTTTTTCGTTTAAAAAAACATACGCTCATCCAACAACGCGCTTGAAAAAGCGTTTGGGAAGCTTCCTAGTTATGTAAATACATACCTAATTATAATTCTATAGTTGTTTGTCTTGTAGGAATTCCTCAATTGTTGGATGTGCGAAGCGAAGATTCCATTTCACTACACTGGAGAAAAAAATCCGGAATGTTTTTTTTCTTTCATTTTTAAATAAAAAAATCAAAAATAAATTGTATTTAGAGTCTACCCACTCAGTTACATAACTGATTTTCAGTGGGGGACTTTTTTGTATTTTTGTCTGTTTGTAAGCACGATTTCGGCTAAACCGATACTCCAATTGCGATGAAATTTTATGGAGGCCTTCGAAATCTCTGATCTTAGAACTGCCACATTTTTTAGCGCAATTGAAAAATTATTTCTCATTAAAATCGCAATTTTACAATTTTTTTCATTAAAAAAAAAATTCTTTGACTTGTAACACCTATACATGCTTTATCCGATTGTAATGATTTTTTCACAGAGCCTTAATTTTATGAATTAACATATTCGTGTGAAATTTGAGCGCAATCAAAAAGTTATTTCTTGTGAAAATCACAATTTTACGATTTTTGTAATTTTTTAAAACATTCTTCGACTTATAACACCTACATGCTTTATCCGATTGTAATGATTTTTTCACAGAACCTTAATTTTTTAAGAATTTATTTATTGTCGTGAAATTTGAGCGCGATTGAAAAATAAGTCCTCATGACAATCGCAATTTTACACTTTACGTTTCAAAAAACATTTCTTCGACTTATAACTCCTACATGCTTTATCCGATTGTAATGATATTTTTACAGAACCTTAATTTTTTGGATTGATATATTTGTGTGAAATTTGAGCGCGATCGAAAAATAATTTCTCATAAAAAAACGCAATTTTACGCTTAAACATACGCTCAACCAACAACGCGCCTCAAAAAGCGTTTGCGAAGCTCCCTAGTTTTAAACAAGTAATTTTCAAACCACTATAATTTTATAACTACACCTTAAAATAAAAGTGAGCACTCCAATCTTCGTACTACTTTAATTTTAAATTCGAATTATAAAGCTGATTGTACCACAATCCATCCCCCCCCCAAAAAAACTTAAATTTGCCGTTTCCAAACACAAGTATTTTTTGTAAAACCTACTTTGTAGATAATGATGAATTAAGTTGCCCGGGTCTGTTGAATCATTCGCATTAGTAGGCCTACTTCACATGATAGTATCGCTTCGGTCCCACTTGGAAGCCATACCCTACATTTCATGTTCACTGCTCTGTACTGCACCATTGGGGACAAGTTACCGTTGCTAATTGGATGAGCGTAGCGAGAGAAGCGAAGATTTCATTTCACTACACTGGAGAAAAAAATCCGGAATGTTTTTTTTTCTTTTTGTATTTTTGTCTGTGTGTAAACACGATTTCGGCAAAACCGATACCCGAATTGCGATAAAATTTTCTTGAGACCTTCGAGATCTCTGAACTTAGAACTGCCACGTGCGAAAAATTGATCAAAAAATTATTTCTCATGAAAATCGCAATTTTACGATTTTTTCGATTTTCTTGTTTTTTCTGTTTGCATTTTTGTGTGTTTGTTAACACTTTTCCAGCTAAACCAATACTCCAATTTCTATGAAATTTTCTAGGGGCCTTCAAAATCCCTAAACTTAAAACTGCCACGTTTTTGAGTGCAATCGAATGATTATTTCTCATGAAAATCGCAATTTTACGATTTTTTCCCGTTTTTATTGTTTTTTCTGTTTGTATTTTTGTGTGTTTGTTAACACGATTCCGGCTAAACCGATACTCCAATTGCAATGAAATTTCCTAAGCCTTCAAATTTTAAACTTAGATCAGTTATTTTTGAACGCAATCTAAAAATTATTTCTCATGAAAATCGCAATTTTCCGATTTATTTCGATTTAAAAAAAATCTTAAAACATTTCTTTGACTTATAACACTTACATCCTTAATTCGATTGTAATTATTTTTTCACAGAATCTTAATTTTATGTACTTATTCATTCATGTGAAATTTTAGCACAATCAAAAATTTATTTCTTATGAGAATCGCAATTTTATACTTGTTTTCGTTTAAAAAATTGTCTTTTACTTATAACACCTACATGCTTTATCCGATTTTAATGAGTTTTTAACAGAACCTTAATTTTATAAATTAATATATTTTTGTGAAATTTGAGCGCAATCGAAAAATTATTTCTCATGAAAATCGCAAACTTACGTTTTTTCTCTCTTAAAATACTTCTTCGACGTATAACACCTACATGCTTTACCCGATTGTAATGATTTTTTCACACAACAAAAGAAAATCTGAATAACACATGACAGCTCAATGCACCAATTGCGCTTATCCAACAACGCGCCAGAAAAAGCGTTTGCGAAGCTTCCTAGTAAATACATTTTTGGATGAGCGAAGCGAAGACTTCAATTTCAATGACCCCTTAAAAAATTTAGCTCCAATGTTTTTTTTTTTATTATTATTTTTGTCTGTTTGTTAGCTAACTACCAGGCAAACGTTATATCGGCATATCCGATCTTGATGAAAATTGGAGGGGACCTTCGAAATCTCTGAACTTAGAGGTGTATTGTTTTTGGGTACAATCGAAGAAATATTTCTCATGAATATCGTACTTTTACGACTTGTTTCGATTTTTAGTGCGATATTTTCGTGACATTTGGGCCGATTCTGACCAAACGGGTGGGGCTACAACGTTCAAATTTTACATGGGCATTACGGTTATGGTGCTGTAGTACCTTTTGAAAACAAAAGTTGAAACAGTTATCCAGAATCCAAAGAAATAAAGTTTTTAATATTTATTTTTTTTGAAATGTATAACAATAATTTATTAACAACTAACTATAGAAACTTGACAACAATCACTTACAATGCGTTCATAAAGCAATCTTCGGGCCTACAGATATTTGATTTTCTAATTACCCTAGCAATTAGTACTTTATAAAAAATATTCTAATTTAACAAAAATGATTTTGCAATGGAACTTGAAGAAGTAAAGTGATCCCACGCATACTAATTATTTTTAAAAAAAGCTCGTCCATCAACGCGACGGGACTGAAGCGTTTTCCTAGTTTGTTCCAACTACCATTTATTGAAGTTGTTTCTTATAAACTTGCTCTTGCTCAACATGATATATTATATTGATAATCTTTCAACCCATAGATACCAATGCCAATGCTGCGGGACGAAAGTGTTTTGCGAGAAAATATAGAGTGTAATGACTCCAAGCTAAGCTATTTCGTCACCTGAACTAAAATGGACAAGAATCTCAGTTCTTGGAGCTTTATTTTATTTATTCAAATAATTTTATTATTAAAGGCATTTCAGTGTGAAAATTTAAATTCACAGTAGAAAAGTTCTCCTCTAATTCTTTCACCCTGGCACTCCCAGGTGCTAATGGCCCTGTCGCGTCTGCCTGTCTCGTGCGTTCTCTATTAGGTGTGAGAGCTCCGGACATTAAATGCGTTGCATTCTTTATCGCCAATGAAAACATTTCACAGTCCGAAATCCGCAGGACCAGATCGATCATTCTAGTAGTGTTTAGTTTTTCTCTTCAACAACACTGTACATTCTAGTAGTGTTTAGTTGTTCTCTTCAACAACACTGTACAGTGTCTAGTAGTGTTATAGTTTGGTTCATTCAACAACACTGTACATTCTAGTTGAGTTTAGTTGTTCTCTTCACAAACCCGTAACCATATTCTTCTGAAGTGTTTAGTTTGTTCCGGAATCCAAACTCACTGTACATTCTAGTACTTGTTTATTGTCCCTTCTAAACAACACTGTACATTCTAGTTGTGTTAAGTTGTTTTCTTCAACAACACTGTACATTCTAGTTAGTGTTTAGGGGTTGTGTCTCACTTCCAACAACACTGTTCCGTTCTAAAGTGTTTAATTTTTTCTTCACAACACTGTGTACATTCTAGTAGTGTTTAGTTGTTTCCCTTCAGTCAAACACGGTACAGTCTAGAAGATGTTAAGTTGTTTTCTCCCATACACAATGTACATTCAGTAGTGTTATAGTTTGTTCTCTATAACACTACTTGTCATTCTAGTGTTTTTAGGTTGTTCCCTTCAACAACACTGTATACCCTTTTCATAGTAGTGTTGATAGTTTTGTTCTCCTCCAACAACACTGTACGTCTAGTAGTGTTTAAGTTTGTTCATTTCAAAACACTGTACATTCTAGTAGTGTTTATTGTTCCCTTTCAGCAACACTGTACATTCTAGATAGTTGTTTAAGTTGCTCTCTCCAGCAACACTGTACATAATTCTAGTTGTGTTTAAGTTTGTTCACTTTACGTTCAACAACACTGTTACATTCTAGTGTGTTTTAGGTTGTTCGCCTATCAACAACACTGTACATTTCAGTGGAGTTTAATAGTTGTTCTCTTCTCAACAAATCAATCTGTGGACATTCGGTAGTTGTTTGAGTTGTTTCTCTCCAACACACTTAACATTCTGAGTAGTGTTGAGTTGTGTTCTCGTCCAACAACACTGTACATCTAGTCTAGTGTGTTTAGTTTGTGTTCCCTTCTAACAACACTGTACATTCTAGTTGTTGTTTTTTTGTGTTTTTTAAATGTTTTTTTGTCTTCAACCGACACTTTATATTCTATAGAGTGTTTAGATTGTTCTTCTTTCCAACAACACTGTACATTCTATAGTGAGTAGTGTTGTTCTCTATTCCAACACACTGTGCATTCTAGCAGTGTTTAGGTGTTCTCCCAGGGTCAACAACACTCTACATTCTAGTAGTATTTTAGTTGTTCCTTAACCACACTGTACATTCTAGTAGTGGTTTAGTTTGTTCTCTTTTGTTCCAACAACAATGTACATCTCAATGTAAAGTGTTTCAGTTTTTTTCCTTCAACAACCCTGTACAGTCTAGTTGTGGTTAGTTTGTTCTCATTCACAAACACTGTGTACATTCATAGTCGTGTTAAGTTGTTCTCTTCAACAAACACTGTACATTCCTAGTTGTGTTTAGTTGGATCTCTTCACAAACAGCTGGACATTGCTAGTTATGTTTAGTTGCTTTCTCTTCAGCACACACTGTAACATTCTATAGTGTTCTAGGTTGTTCTCAATTCGAGCATACACTGTACATTTTCTCGTTGTGGTTTATTTTGTTGCTCTTCAGCACACTAGTACATTCTAGTTGTCGTTCAGGTTGTTCTCTTGCAACAACTGTACTGTCTAGTCGTGTTCAGTGGTTCTCTTCAACAACACTGTACATTCCTAGTCTGGTTCGCTGTCTTGTTCTTCTTTAAAATCAAACCTGTACATTCTAGTCTGTTCATTTTTGTTCTCTCAACACACTGTATACATTCTATTCGTAGTTCAGTTGTTCACTTCACCAACACTTACATTTCTAGGTCGTGTGCTCAGTTGTTCGTTCGTCAACACACTGTACACTTCTAGTCGTTTCAGTGTTCTCTTTTCAACGAACACTGTACCTTCTAGTCGTGTTTAGTTTGGTGTTCTCTTCACAACACACTCTACATACATTCTTATTAATATTTAGTTGTCCCTTCAACAACACTGTATTCTAGTCGTGTTCAGTTTTTGTTCCTCTTCAACAAGCACCACTGTACATTTCTAGTCGATTTTCAACCTTGTTTTCTTCAACAACACTGTACATTCTAGTCGTGTTTAGTCGTTCTCTTCAACAACACTGTACATTCTAGTATGTGTTTAGGTTGTTCGCTTTCAACAACACTGTACATTCTAGTTTTGGTTCAGTTGTTTCTCTTCATCCACACTGTACATTCTAGTCGTGTTCATTTGGTTCTCTTTAACACACTGTGTACATTCACCTCGTGTTCAGTTGTTCTCTCTCACAACAACTGTACATTCTAGTCCGGGTCAGTTTTTGTCTCCAACAACAATGTACATTCTACTCGTGTTCAGATTGTCTTTTCACTTCATACAACACTGTAATATTCCTGAGTTGTGTTTTAGTTGTTTTCTTCAACAAACTCTGTACATTTTAGTTTTTGTTCAGTTGTTTTCTCTTCATTCTACACTGTACATTCTTAGTCGTGTTCAGTTGTTGTCTCTTCAACAACACTGTACATTCTAGTTGTGTTAGTTGTTCTCTTCAACAACACTGTTAGGCTCATTCTGGTCTGTTGTTTAGTTTTTCCTCTCAACAGCTACTTCACATTCAGTTGTGTTAAGTTTTTTCCTCTTCACAACACTGTCTATTCTAGTTTGTGTTAGTTGTTCTTCTTCCACAACTGCGGTAATCAGTTTTTAGTTTGTTGTTTAGTTTGTTTCGCTTCACAGTCGATCTATCCTGTAGATTCTAGTTGTGTTTTAGTTGTTCTCTTCAACAACCCTGTTCATGTCTAGTTGTGTTCAGTTGTTGTTCTCTTCAACAACACTGTACATTCTACTTCGTGTTTCAGTTGTTCTCCTTCAACAACACTGTACATTCTAGTTGTGTTAAGTTGTTCTCTTCAACAACACTGTACATTCTAGTTGTGTTTAGTTGTTCTCTTCAACAACACTGTACATTCTAGTTGTGTTTAGTTGTTCTCTTCAACAACACTGTACAATTCTAGTCGTGTTTAGTTTAGTTCTCTTCCACAACACTGTACATTCTAGTCGTGTTCAGATTGTTTTCCTTCAACAACACTGCTACCTGCTAGTCGTGTTCACAGATTGTTTCTTTGTTTTTTTTAACAACACGGTACATTCATCGTGTTCAGCTTGTTCTCTTCAACAACACTGTACATTCTACAGTCGTTGTACAGTTGTGTTTCTCATTCAACACACTTGTACATTCTAGTCGTGTTTAGATCGGTTCTCTTCACAACACTGTATATTCTATTCGTGTGTTTCAGTTTTTGTTATCTTCAAACAACACTGTACATTCTAGCGTGTACAGTTTTTCTCTTCAACAATCGGTCTTTGTAAAGTTCTCATAGTCGTGTTCAGTTGTTCTCTTACAACAACCCTGTACATCTCTATTCGTTTTACGTGTAGTTCTCTTTCAACAACACTGTACATTCTTGTCGTGTTTAGTTGTTCTCTTCAACAACACTGTATATTCTAGTTGTGTTTAGTTGTTTTCTTCAACAACACTGTACATTTCAACTATAGTCGTGTCTCAGTGGTTCTCATTCAACAGACTCACAGTACCTGTTACTATAAGTGTTCAGTTTGTTCTCTTTATCAACACGCGTGTTACGTTTCTTAGTCGGTCAGCGTTGTTGTTCTCATTCAACAACACATGTATAATTCTATTCGTGTTCAGTTGTTTCTCTTTCAACAACACTGTACATTCTAGTGCGTGTTCAGTTGGTTCCTCAACAACACCTGGTACATTCTAAGTAGTGGTTTTTAGTTTTTCTCTCCAACAAGCGACTGTACATTCTTGTCGTGTTTAGTCGTTCTCTTAAAAATCCTTGTACATTCTTGTCGTGTTTTAGGCGTTGTGTTCTCTTACAAAAATCCTTGTACATTCTAGTCCGCGTTTAGTTTTCTCTCTCCTAACAACACTTGTTACAGTCTGAGTTGTTTTTAGTTTGTTTTTTTTCCAGAACACTTTAATATTCTAGTAGTGTTTAGTTGTTTCTCTTCAACTAGCACTGATACATTCTTAGTTTCTGTGTTTTAATTTGCTCTTTACGACACTGTAACATTCTATAGTTGTGTGTTTAGGTTGTTCCCATTTCCACGAGCACTGTACATTATAGTTGTGTTAAGTATTGTTCTCTTCAACCATACACTGTAAGTCTAGTTGTGTTTAGTTGTTCTAGTTGCAAACACACTGTACTTCTAGTTGTGTTAAGTTGTTCTCTTCAACAACACTGTGTATTCTAGTTTGTGTTTAGTGGTTCGTCTTCAACAATCCATGTATATTCTAGTAGTGTTTTATTTGTTCATCTTTAACAACACTGTATATTCTAGTGTAGTGTTAGGTTTGTTCTCTCTCACACACTGTACATTCTAGTTGTGTTTAGTTGTTCGCTTCACAACACTGTAACATTCTAGTTGTGGTTTAGTTGTTCTCTTTAACACACTTGTACATTCTAGTGATGTGTTGAGTGTTGTTCTCCTTGGGCGAAGATCCAACAACACTGTAACATGCATCTATATAGTGTTCAGGTTTGTCTTCTTCAACACACACTGTACATTCTAGTATGTTTTAGTTGGTTCTCTTCAACAACAATGTCAGTTCTAGTAGTGTTTAGGTTGTTCCCGGATTCAGCAACACTTGTACATCTCTAGTTAGTAGTTTACTATGTTTTTTTTCTATCCAAACAACTTTATAATTCTAGTAGTGTTTAGTTCGTTCCTTCAGCAACACCTGTTACAATTCTAGTAGTGTTGAGTTTTATATCTCTTCAACAAACAAGCACTCTCTAGCATTGCTCTTAGTAGTGTTTAGTTGTTTCCCTTCTAACAGTGTTGATACCTTCTAGTAGATGTTGTTGTTACATCTTCAACACACTGTACATTCTAGTGTGTTTAGTTGTATCTACATTTCAACAACACTGTCCTTCTAGTTGTTTAGTTGGTTCGCTCAATAACCTGTACATTCTAGCATTGTTTAGTTGTTCTCTGTTCAACACACTGTATCAATTCTATTAGTTTGAGTTGTATCTCTTCCACACTGTACATTCTAGTGGAAGTGTTGGTTTTGTTCTCTTCAACAACACTGTACATTCTAGTTGAGTTTAATTTTTTTCTCCTTCAACAACACTGTACATTCTAGTAGTGTTTAGTTGTTCTCTTCAACAACACTGTACATTCAAGTAGTGTTTAGTTTGATTCTCCTTTAACACATGTACATTTCTAGTAGTGTCTTAGTTGTACTCTTCAACACACTGTACATTTTTCTAGCAGTGTTTAGTTTGTACTCTTCAACATACACACTGTACATTCTAGTCGTGTTTAGTTGTTCTCTTCAACAACACTGTACATTCTAGTCGTGTTAGTTGTTCTCTTGCCACACTGTAGCCTTCTAGTTGGTTAGTTGTTCTCTCAACAACACTGTACATTCTTGTCGTGTTTAGTTGTTCTCTTCAACAACACTGTACATTCTAGTCGTGTTCAGTTGTTCTCTTCAACAACACTGTACATTCTAGTCGTGTTCAGTTGTTCTCTTCAACAACACTGTACATTCTAGTCGTGTTTTTTTTTTTTTTTTTTTTTTTTTTTTTTTTTTTTTTTTTTTTTTTTTTTTTTTTTGTGTTTTTTTTTTTTTTTTTTTTTATTTTTTTTTTTTTTTTTTTTTTTTTTTTTTTTTTTTTTTTTTTTTTTTGCTTTGTTTTTTTTTTTTTTTTTTTTTTTCAGGTTGTTTAATACTCTTTAACAACACTGACCTTCTAGTCGTGTTTAGTTGTTTCGCTTTCAACACACTGTCCTTCTAGTAGTGTTTAGTTGTTCTCTTCAACAACACTGTACATTCTAGTAGTGTTTTAGTGTTTTTCTCATTCATACAACGCTGTGTACATCTCTAGTTGTGTTTTATTTTGTTCCTTCTAACACACTGGTTCATTCTAGTTTTGTTCAGTTGTTCTCTTATTGCTTATTCCATCAAACTGCTACAATTCCTATCGTGTTCAGTTGGTCTCTACTTTAAACACACTGGTACAATGCTACTAGTTTTGTTTAGATTGTTCTCTTCAACAACACTGTACATTCTAGTCGTGTTCAGTTGTTCTCTTCAACAACACTGTACATTCTTGTCGTGTTTAGTTGTTCTCTTCAACAACACTGTATATTCTAGTTGCGTTTAGTTGTTTCTCTTTCCACAACACTGTACTTTTAGTTGTGTTTTAGTTGTTCTCGTGTCATTCACAACCTGTACATTCTAGTTGTGTTTAGTTGTTCTCTTTACAACACTGTCATTCCTTCGTGTTTAGTTTTTCACTTTCAATCAATACGGTTGCTAGTTCACACATTCTAGTTGTGTTAAGTTGTTCTTCTTCAACAACACTGTACATTCTAGTTTGTTCCAAGTTGTTCTCGTTTCAATCTACACACTGTTACATTCTAAAGTCGTGTTCAGCGTTAGTCTCTTCATCACACTGTACATTCTAGTCGTGTTTAGTTGTTCTCTTCAACAACACTGTACATTCTAGTCGTGTTAGTCGTTTCATCTTCACAACATACTGTATACCTTCTAATCGTTGTCTTCAGTTTGTGTTCTTCTTCAACAACACTGTACATTCTAGTCGTGTTCAGTGGTTCTCTTTTAACAACACTGTACATTATAGTCCCGGTACAGTTGTTCTCTTTGCACACCACGTGTGTACATTGCTAGTCTGGTATCTGAGGTTTGTCTCCTTTCAACTAACACTTGTACATACCTATCGTGTACAGTTGTTCTTCTTCAACAACACTGGTATCATATACTAGTCCGTGTGTGTTGTTTAGATGGTTTCTCTTCCAACAACACGTAGCATTCTAGGTCGTGTTAGTCGTTCCGCTGTCGAACAACCTGTATATTCTAATCGTGTTTCAGTTTTGTTCCTTCACAACACTGGTAACGCATGTTCTTTTCCGTGTACAGTTGTTCTCTTCACTCAACACTGTACATTCTAGGGCGTGTGTTCAGTTTTTGTTCTCTTTCAACAACACTGTACATTCTATCTGTCGTGTAACAGTTGTTCTCTTCAACACATCTGTAAATTTCTAGTCCGTGTACAGTATGCTTCATCTCAACAAACACGTGTGGTACATTCTAGTCGATGTTCAGTTGTTCCCTTCAACAACACTGTGACATTCTAGTCCCCTCGTAGTCAGCTTGTTTTCTCTTCACAACACGTACACTTCTATTCCGTGTACAGTTTGTTCTCCTTCAACATAACACTGTACATTCTATTTGTGCTTTAGTTGTTCACTTCACCAACCTGTATTTCTAGTTGTGTTTAGTGTGTTTGCCTCTTCCTAACAACACCTGTGTGTACATTCTAGATGTTGTGTCTCTAGTAGGCTTCTCCTTCAACAACTCCTGTACATTCTAGTCGTGTTTCAGTTGTTCTCTTTAACAACACTGTACATTCTAGTCGTGTTCAGAATTGTGGTCTCTCCTTCAACACACTGTCATTCTGAGTCGTGTTCAGTTTTTCACCTTCACCAACACTTTACATCTAGTCGTGTTCACGTGTTCTCTTCCACAACACTGTGTACTTCTACAGTCGTGTTCAGTTGTTCTTCTTCTCTACACGACACACTGTGTTACATTCTAGTACGTGTACAGTTTGTTCCCTATCACACACTTTACATTTTCAGTCGCTGTATTAGTCGTTATCTTCACAACACTTGTGCATTCTAGTCGTGTGTTCATGGTTTGTGTCTCTTACAACAACACTGTACATTCTAGGTCGTGTTTAGTTTGTTCTCTACTCTTTCCATTCACAACACGTTGTACTTCTAGCTCGTGTTTCAGCGTTGTTTCCACCATTACTACACACTGTATACATTCTAGTTCGTGTTCAGTTGTTCTCATTCTCAACAAACACTGGGTTACATTCTTGTCGTTGTATATCGTTCTCTCATTAAACAAATCATCCTTGTCACAGTTCTTGTTACGTGTTCGTATGTGTGTTCCTCTTATAAATTCCTTGTACATTCTCAGTCGCGTTTAGTTTTCGCTCTTCACAACACTGTACAATTCTAGTTGTGTTTAGTTGTTCCCTTCACACGACACTGTACCATTCTAGTTGTGTTAAGTTGTTGCTCTCAACAACACTGTACATTCTATTGTGTTTTCGTTTTTCTCTTCACCAGCACTCACATTTCCAGTTGTGTTAAGTTTTTCTCCTTCAACAACATGTACATCTCTAGTCGTGTTTTAGTTGTTTCTCATTCAACAAACACTGTAACTATCTGTTTGTTTTTAGTTGTTCTCTCAACAACCTGTACATTCTAGTTTTTGTTTAGTTGTTCTCTTTCAAACAACCTGTACATTCCTAGTCGTGTTTAGTTGTTCTCTTCAACAACACTGTACATTCTAGTAGTGTTGAGTTTTGTTCTCATCCCAAACACCTGTACATTCTAGTAGTGTTTAGTTGTTCTCTTTCAACAACACTGTACAATTCTAGTTGTGTTTCAGTGTTTTCTCTTTATAACAACACTGTAGCATTCTAGTAGTGTTAGTCTGTTCGTCTTTACAACACTGTTCGCATTCTAAGTATTGGTTAGTTGTTCGCTTCACACAACACAACATGCCCAGTCTTGTACATTCTAGTTGTGTTTAGTTGTTCTCTTCAACAACACTGTAACATATCTAGTTGTGTTGTAGTTTTGTTCTCTTTAACAACACGTATCATTCCGTAGTGTTTAGTTGTTCTCTTAACAACACTGTACATTTCTAGTAGTGTTTTAGTTGTTCTCTTTAAACTAACACTAACATTCTAGTTGATTTAGTTGTTCTCGTTCATATACAACACACTGTACAGTCTACGTACTATGTTTAGTTTTGTTCTCATTCATAACACCCTGTTCACTTCTAGTTTTGTTCAGCTTGGTTCTCTTCATCAACACTGTTACACTGGTCTATTTCCCTCGTTCGTTTCAGTTTGTTCTCTTTAACACACTGTGTCGCATTTCTACAGTTTTTTGTTTTTAGCTTCGTTACTTCTGGTGCTCAACACACTGTACATTCTATTCCGTGTTCAGGTTTTTTGTCTCCAACAACAATGGGGGGGGGGGGGGGGGGGACATTCTACTCGTGTGTTTCAGGCGGCCCTTGTTCATCTTCAAGCAACACTGTACTCTAGTTCAGTTGTTTAGTTTGTTCACACTTTTCAACATCCCCACTGTATTTATTTTCTATAGTTCTGTGTTTAGTTGTTTTTCCTTCCACAACTCTGTACATATTTTAGTTTTGTTCAGTTGTTCTCTGCTTCATCTACACTGTACATTCTAGTCCGTGTTCAGTTTGTCTCCTTTCACCAACACGTGATACAGTCTAGTCGTGTTCCTGTCACTTGTTTCTCTTCCAACACACACTGTACATTCTACGTCGTGTTCAGTTGTTCTCTTCAACAACACTTGTGACATTCTAGTCGGTTACAGTTGTTCTCTTCACAACCTGTAACATTCTAGTTGTGTTTTAGTGTTTATCGCCCTCTTATGGTGGGTGTGTTTCACCCGTTGAGCCGTTCAATCAACCGTACTGTGTAATCGTGACTTTTCTAGTAGTCGTGTTTGTTTTGTTCGACCTTCACTATACGCACCTGTATACAAGTTCTAGTTTTGTGTTTCATGTTTGTTGTTCTACTTCTGTCAACAACACTATACTATTCTAGTTCGTGTTCATTGGTTCTCTTCAGACAACACTGATCATTCTAGTAGTGGATCTTTTAGTTGTTCTCTTATCAACACACTCGTTACATTTCTATGTCGTGTGTTCAGTGTTTGTTCTCTCAACAACATGTACATTCTAGTCGGTGTTCAGTGTTCCACTCAACAACCTTTAAACATCTAGTGTGTTTCAGGTTTTGTTCCATCTTCTACAACATGTATCATTCTAGTCGTGTTTTTCAGTTGTTCTCTTGTAGACAACATCCTGTATCATTTCTAGTCGTGTTTAGTTGGTGCTCTCTAGTCAACAACACTGTACATTCTAGTCGTGTTCAGGTTCTGCTTCCTTCAACAACTAACTGTACCATTTCTACGTTCTGATGTTCAGTTGTTTCTCTCATTCCGTTTCATAGTCAACACTGTACATTTCTAGTCGTGGTCAGTTTTCCTCAACAACACTGCGTCATCATTCTAGTCGTGTTCAGTTGTTCTCATTCACAAACACTCGTTACATTCTAGCTCGGTTTTAGTTGTTCTCATTCAACAACACTTACATTCTAGTGTGTTCGTAGTTGTTTCTCTTCAACAACACTGTACATTCTCTATACATAGTCGCCTTTTTTATTGTTCTCGATTAAAGCTTCAAACATATATCACTGTACAAGTATCCTAGTTGTGTTCTGTAGGTTGTTGTCTTTTCAATAGAACACTTTATATTCTAGTATTGTTTTAGTTTGTTTTCCTCTCTCCAGGCACATCACTGTATACTATTTACTAGTTTGTGCTTTAGTTTTCCTCTTTGACACACTGTGTACATTCTGTTGTGGTTTAGTTTGTTCCTTCAACAACACTGTACATTCTAGTCGTGTTCAGTTGTTGTCTTCAACAACACTGTACATTCTAGTTGTGTTTTAGATTGCCTTCTCTTTAACATTAACCCGACTGTCATCTTCTAGTTGTTGTTTTAGCTTGTTCTCCTCAACTACACTGTTAGTCATTCTAGTGCTGTTTAGTTGTGTTCTCTCTGTCATGCACCACTCGTTGTATTTTCTAGTTGTGTTTATTTGTTCGTGCTTCATAACTCCACACTGTACTTCTAGTAGTGTTTAGTTGTTCTCTTTCACAACAACTGTTACATTCTAGTAGTGTTTAGTTGTGTCCCTCTCACAACCCTGGTACATTCTAATTCGTGTCACATGTTGTTCTCTTTTACACACTGGGGGGTACATTCTACGTGAGTGTTTTCCGGCGACCATTTTGTTCTACTTCAACACACTTGTACATTCTATAGTGTTGAGTTTGTTCTCTCCAACAACACTGTACATTGCCTAGTAGTGGTTCCTACAGCTTGTTCTCTTTCAACAACACGTGTACATTCCTAGTAGTGTTTAGGTTGTGGGGGGGGGTGGGGTGGGGGGGCGCGCTTTCAACAACACTGTGAACTTCTACTGTTAGTGTTTAAGCTTAGTCTATCATGTCCAACATATCATCTGTTATCATTCTAGTCCGTCGTTCAGTTGGTTCCCTTGTTCTCTTTAACACACTGTACTATTCTTATAGGATGGTCTATCGGTCGTTGTTCTCGCACTATACCTAACGTCCCAACACCTACTGTCTACATGTCTATCTAGTCGTTTTTATTATAGCGAGTTGTTCTTCTCTTCAACAAGCGTCTGTAATCTATGTTCTACTAGTTGGTTGTTGTATAGGGGGTTTGTTCGCATCCAACAACACTGTTCTTGCGGTGATCATGCTTAGCTCCTGTCTCCGGACGGTTGATGTCTCTCTTCATAGACACACGGTTACATCTTCTCTGAGTCGTGTGTTAGTTGTTCTCTTTCAACAACCTGGAGTCATTCTATGTTTGGTTTTTATAGTTGTGTCTCTTTCAACAACACTGTACATTCTAGTCGTGTTTAGTTGTTCGTCTATTCAACAACTCTGTAGCATTTCTATGTAGTGTTTATTAGTTGTTCCCCTTCACACCTAGTACATTCCTAGTCTGTGTTCAGTCTTGTTCCGCTTTCAACAACACTCGTACATTCGTTATAGTTCGGTTTTGACATTGTTCCGTTTCAACACTCTGTACATTCTAGTACAGTGTTGAGTTGTTTCTCTGCCATCACACAACACTGTACTTCTAGTAGTTTTCAGATTTTGTTTCTTTTGCAACAATCATCTTTGTAACTTCTTTTTTAGTTGTTTAGTTGTTCCCTTCACAACACTGTACATTCTAGTAGTGTTTAGATTGTTCTCTTTCCAAAAACAAACACTGTACATTCTACGTCGTGTTCAGTTTTCTCTTTTAACACACTTGTACCTCTAGAGTGTTTAGTTGTTCCCTTAACAACACTGTACATTCTGTAGTGTCGAGTTGTTACTCTCCACAACAACTTGTACATTCTCGTAGTTGTTCAGTTGTTCTCTTCAACAACACTGTTACATTCTAGTATGTGTGTTTAGTTTTTCTCTTCAAATACAACACTGTACATTCTAGTTGTGTTTAGTTGTTCTCCTTCTCAAGACACACTGTACATCTAGTATTGTTGAGTTGTCTCATTCCAACAACACTGAACATTCAAGTAGTGTTTAGTTTTTCTCTTTAACAACACTGTACATTCTAGTTGTGTTTAGTTGTTCTCTTCAACAACACTGTACATTCTTGTAGTGTTTAGTCGTTCTCTTCAACAACACTGTATATTCTAATCGTGTTCAGTTGTTCTCTTCAACAACAGTGGGGGCGTTTCTCAAGGATGTACATTCTCATGTGTCTTGTTACAGTTGTTCTCTTCACCAAACCTGTACATTCTGAGTCGTGTTCAGGTTTGTTTCTCAACATTCAACAACACTGTACCATTTCTAGATCGTGTTTCAGTTGTTCTCTTCGAACAACACTTACATTCTACGTCGTGTACAGTTGGTTCTCTTCTTCAACAAACACTGTACTTCTTGTCGTGTTTAGTCACGTTCTCTTCAACAACCTGTATATGTTATCTAATGGCGTGTTCATGTCTCGTGATTCAACAACACTGTACATTCTAGTCGTGTTCAGTTGTTCTCTTCAACAACACTGACATTCTATTCGGTTTCAGTTTGTTCTCCTTCAACAACACTGTACATTCTAGTCGTGTACCGTTTTGTTCTCTTGTCAACAACCACTGTACAATTCTAGTCGTGTACAGTTGTTCTCTCGACAACACTGTACATTCTAGTCCGTGTTTGAGTAGTCCGTTTTCTCATTTCACAACGTACTTGCTGTACATTTTCTAGTCGCCGTTTAGTTTTTCTCAGGTGTCAACAACACTGTCATCTAGGTTGTTGTGCGGTGCACTTTCGTGCGCCTAGTTCAGTCATGCAAGTGTGTCGTATCTAACCTTTGAAGTAAAACATTGAAAGAGGATACTAATGGCGATATTATATCTTATTTTGTGGTAAAGGTATCTCGAAAAAAATGCCAATAGAAGAGAGTTCTTTGTTGAAAGTCATTTTAATACTCTCGCTTGGTGGCAATTGCTACATTGCAGAAGTATATTACGTACTTACTTCCACTGCGCCATGGATCTAGCTACCTTGTAGCGTTACCATTTGATTAAAATTATGTTCCCACATGCCATAAAGCTTGCGATAATATTACCTACCTACTATTGAAGCCCATAAAAAGATGATTATTTTAAGGCAGTTATATTCTTCCTGGCAATAAATGTCACATGTAGTTGGACGCTTTAAGGAGGTAGAGAGCTTTTAATCAACGCGAATAGGCGTATGTTGTGTGTGTCGACTTTAATAGGACGCCTATAAACCGAGTAGTAACTTATTATACCTATAGTAAAGAAGTGTGCTGTAAGCATAAGCCGAAGGTAAAGGAAGGTTCACCTACTTACTCACCATTGCTTCCGAGTGATCACAGCACCAAGAGGATTTGGAATTCTAGAAAAAATTAAATGGTTCTAAAAAGAAACTCGTCGTGCAAAAGATGAACATGTAATATATTTACACCAAGATAAATAGTAAGACGTAGCAGATTTTTCGATCCGCAAACACATCCCTTGTCTCGTTTACATAAAAAGTATAATATCTCAAATCCCAACGCAGCGGTAGAACATTCAGACATAGGAAATTGCCTGTCAGGGCGTCGCACTGGGGGATTCCCTCGACAAGGTCATCATTTATACTCTCGCACATGGACGCGATTAGCCTCGTTGCTTGAACAGAGACAGCCAAGCCGCAGCCACAGGTTGGCATTGTTGATCAGAGCACATTTTCTAAATAGTGCTTAATTTTTGAAGTAACAAACAGTAAATAAACCACCAAATAATATAGTATATTTATAGCAATTCCCTAAACATATGTTTATAATCTTGGAATGTGCTCTGATCGCTCATTGCACTCATCCTTCATAACCAAATTTAAAAATTCGAACGTCCAAAAGTGATCCGGGCTGTATGTGAAATCAGCTGGATTTACCGATCAAACGAATCTTTAAAATAATAAATATTGAACAAAGTATAAAAAGTTGTCCCGCTTCTGTCCATCTGTCTTAACCCAGTCAAGTTTTTACTCGTTATTTAGAAAACACCAAACATAAGTAATAAGCACTAATAACCTTGGTCTTGTGTGCCCTTGTACCCAATTAACTAACTCTATCTGTTTTAATCCTTCCAAGACTTACTTGTTTGTAATTCCTTGCTGTGTCACCGTCGTCTTCGAGGCAGCTTCAACCCCTGACTGTAGCCTACATTCATTTCCATGTCCAGAACACCTTTTAAGCGGCGTGGGAATTACTTCCCATCGAGTCTTGAAGAAATACGAACAAGTTTTATCCGAAACGATGACTCCGCATTCACGAAATCTAGATTTAAGTCAGAATATTAGAAAACAAAGGGGAATTTTTAAATAGTTTCCCATAGAGTCATAACCCTCAAAATTATTTCGGAAAAATAATTTACGGGATTAATTTAATTTTTTCGTACAACTAGATGCACTGGATACATGTCACTCTAAGATTCAACCACAACAATCGCAAACACTCTGTAGGATAACTTATTCGCATTTAGAAGATTGTCGACATAAGTTTTAGTCAGTTTTTTACTTAAAATAATGAAATCCAAACAAACATCGCATTTAAGGCAAGATGACACTTTCAGTTACACCTGGTTCGAGGGGACATTTGAATTTTAGAACTCACCAGCTGACCTACAAGCAAAACACGTGACGTGTATGATATGATTATGACTGCAACTGCAGCGCTGCATAAACATATCAGTTGCCTTACTTTTGTACAAGTAAATGATAAT
This sequence comes from Sweltsa coloradensis, assembly GCA_024449915.1. Lineage (NCBI taxonomy): Eukaryota > Metazoa > Arthropoda > Insecta > Plecoptera > Chloroperlidae > Sweltsa > Sweltsa coloradensis. Next base: position 73,139 of record JAMZAV010000497.1, on the reverse strand, counting down.
TAGATGTAATTTAATGTCAACGTGAATTACACTCGCTTCAAGTTTGAACGGCCAGATGAATTGCCAACAGCAAACTTTACACAGCGCGAGCGGAAACGTTAATGTTCGTAGTATTACACACCCTATTAACGTAACATTTGATACGACGGTTAGCTGTCTTGAATTACTCCTGTGTGAATATTTAAAGATAGTTTCAAATGTCGTTCCCAGTTACAGATGCGCTTTAAAGGAGAGCTAACATAACAGTAAAGTACAGGAAAGTACACTTGACAGTTATTAAAACTAATACAAAGATATTATGTGTCTTGTAAAAGTTAAATGAAAGTTGGAATGTCTAAGGAACTGGGTGTCGAGTTAAACTACATAGCGGGCCAACTCGGACTATGAGCTATGTCACTCGCGTAACAAGCCATTGTTTTTTGGGGGAGGCAAACGTTTTAGTACAGTCAAAAGATCAATAGTCAGTACGATAGTGATGGGGTGTGTGGGTACAGTCATTGGTGTCACCAAAAACTAATTATGAGAATATGCTCTTTCCTGGGTAATGTACATTATGAACAAGGGGGGTGTGGGGCGTGGGGTGTGGGGGGGGGTGAGGCGAGGCCTTCCAGTTAATGCGGGTTCGAGGCTCATAGCCCCAGGATAATGTTTCGATTCTAAAAGTGTAATTAGAGTATTTTGACCATTATTTTTTGTAGAAATTAATCCGGAAATGACAATATCCATCTCAGCGGGTATCAGGCCCCGGTCTCTTGATTGGCGGTTAAACTTACGGAAGAGTTTGCCGACTCATACCTGCGTAAGGTATGACATAATACATAATGTTTACTTGGGTCAGTTCAATGGCAGTAGAATCGTTGCAGTTCGGTTTCAATCTTTTCAGATCTAGAATGCAACAACAATTGCAAATTAAAAGTAGTTATTTTGGTTCAAAGAGTAAAAAATCACCAAAATCAGTTAATCGCGCTCTATGCAGTCCTAGACGAACGTGGGACGGTCCGGACGGACCCAACCATCTTGTCTAGTAATGAGGAATCCAGCATGATGACTAGAAGTCATACTGCAGCTCTTGAAAAGTATGAGACTGAGCCGCCTGTGGTACCAAGACATAAGACAGCGATAGGCCTGCTAGAATGGTCACAAGAAGTCACACTCAGAATACCACACGGTGTTGTTGTTGTTGATGATGTTGTTGTTGTTGTTGTTGTTGTTGTTGTTGTTGTTGTTGTTGTGTTTTTTTTAGTGTTTAGCATATTGAAGAAGAATGATATGAGTCACTGCAATTTTACCATTGTAATTTTCCATGGTTTTAACTTGCAAGGTTGTGTGATTTTTTGTTTCTATTTGATTATTTTTATAATGCTTCTATTGTATTATTGAATTTTGTTTTATACCCATCCCTTGAAAATGGAAGCCTAGTTTTCTGAAACGTTGGGAATAAATGTAATTTTATATAATACTGTGCGTGATATTTTCCGTAAAGCTTTATAACATAAAACCACGTATCACGAAAGCTAACGACAAAACATATATATGCATATTTATTTCAATATATTTTTATAATGTATTTTTTTCCTTCAAGTCGATGAAAAATGTTTCAAATCAAAATGGACCAAACTTGAACATTTAGCTTACTTTGAATTTAAACAAATTATTTACATTTAATCTATTCATTAATAGTTAAAATACTAAGAACTCTACTTGATGTAAGTTAATTTTTTAATTATCATTACAAAATCTTAAGGATTACAAATTTTTAAGAGTTGTATCATATTTTGTACTGAAGTAATAGTAAGACATCTTTATACTCCATATTGTGCTATGTGTTGAATATATTATAATTATAACTTTTAATTGAAAATTAAAAATGGTACATTAATTATAGTTAACAGCTCTTTTGTGAACAATATGTTATCATTGTTTACAATACATTGTTAATTCAAGTCGATGATTTTGCTCAAAAACTAAAAAATCTAAAATCAACTAATTGCGCAACTTATTTTCAGTTGGGGACATTAAATTTAAAAGCCGACTCAGCCAACCCTGTAGGCGCCGACACCATCGACGAGCGAACAATGACGACCAACTAGAGACCGGCATATTTTAGTAGGAAATACTGATGAATCAAGCTGAACACTGTTGAACAACTTAAGAATTTTTTATGGGACTCGTTGCTGCGTTTAAACATTACAAAGGCAAGAACTGATGGACTTAAGTCCACATTAGAAGTTAAGAAACATCTGCCTGACTCGGGAATCGAACCCTGGAGCCTAGCATTGGAAGCAAAGCCAACGAGCCAAACGTATATTGTTTGTATTATATTTATTTAGTGTTGACTGTTGATTAAGTTTTGAAATGGCCAAGTGGCTCAAACGAATAAATATATGCAGCAATATAACTACTATTAAAAAATAAACTATAACTGTAACTATAACTATAAATATAACTATAAAAAATAAACACATTTCTAATTTACAGTTTGTGTATATATATTTGAAAGTATTCGAGTATTCGAAAGTAATACAATAGGCATATACATGAATTTTAGTTTTAAGTTAAACATATTAATTTTTAGAATAAATCGTCCTGAATGCGAATATCGCGTTTATTTTATACATCAAAACTGTTTTGATATAGATAAAGTGTAGGTAACCGTACCCAGTTTATATATTTTTAACTCTGTTTTATGGGTGAGAAAACACCACAGTAATTTTACTTTGAATGATGAAATTAATTCTTATAATACCAGACGACAGAAAGATGTTCACACATTGAAATATAATTAAGTTGTTTTTTAACGAAGCCCAAAGATCAAATGTGTAAGATTGTACAATGTACAATAAGGTTCCGAATAATATTAAGAAAATCGACTCGTTTCATCGTTTTAAATCTGTTTTTAAGGAATATCTATTGGATAGTGCTTTCTATAAAAAGTCTGATTTTATGGACTGATATATTATTATATTTGTTAAAAAATATATTTAAATGTATATTATGGAAAAATTGACGAAATCAGTAATATATTTTATGATGTATGATGATGGATAATAGAATGAAATGAAATGAAAAAAAGGAATGCATGTAGAGCAACTTGAGAAAAATCTTAAACATTTTCATGTAAATAGTCTCTTCAAATCCACCCGTCATCCTTTCACTGCTCGATCTCACTTTTTTCAATGTAAACCATCTACCACTCAAACTCAATTATAAATTAATAATGTAGTCGCAATTTAAACTTAACTCTTTTTTCCCTTTGAGTTTTCATTGAATTTTATCCTGGGACGCTTGTGCTAGTTGATCTTACTTCTTACCCGGCAGAGCAGTTTTAAGCTAATTTATTCTCGACTATAAGACTTGATTTGGGCGTAGGGGATGGAAGGGGGGGAGGGGGATGGCCCTTGTGCTGATGTCAAATCAATGAATTGTTAATGCTTAAGCTTTGCAAGAGCTGTCTTTGCCGTACTTTGCCAAGGCAAACACTTTGCCTCCCCAAGTAATTATTCAACAGATTTGGGAAGTGGCAAACACGAATGTAAACAGTCAAGGGTAGTGGTAACTTACGGCTTTATTTTTATACGAAGAGCTTGTATGTATGCGGTTAGCCTTTTCAACCTAGTTACGGGCTAATGCTGTGGCAACATCAAGCAGCGGCTGTGACGGGCACATTCTGTTTGCAGCACACAGAGACATATACCTGCACGAGGGGGATAGAGAATGAGCTTGCATTAAACAAGTATGTGAAAATGAATATTTTCTATCTCAGCGGGGTATCGAACCCCGGTCTCCCCTTTACCTAAGCTACCGTTATCTCAGTTACACTAACGGAAGAGTTTGACGATTAGTTAAATTGAGAAATCGCTCATACCTTCGTTAGGTAATGGTATTACAAATAATGTTTCCTATGGTCAGTTGAAAGACAGCTGAATCTTCGCAGTACTCTCACAATCTATTCAGATCTAATGTTACAACAATTCAGATATTATTATGTTAACCGTCTCCGTAGCTTGTGGGTAAAGCACCCGAATACCGGGGTTCAATACCCACTGAGATTGATTTTTTTAATTTCTGCATTGATTTCTATACTCAGTTACACTTACGAGAGCTGTCAAGCAGGACTGCCTTTAGGTACCTGCGACGCGATAGCTACGTCTACAGCGGCACACAATTCAACAGGCAGCGCCGTATAGCGCTATACAAATAAATAAATACATATGTATAACTCTAATGATAAAAGGCTATTTGCATGAATTTCATATTTAAGTTAAATATATTTATTTTTAGAGAATAAAACGTCCTGAATCCAAATATCGCGTTTATTTTACATAAAAAATTGTTTTGATATAGATTTGCACCCGTTGATGGAGACACACTTGATCGACAACAAAGACTTATTAAGCGAGCGAAGCGATCGTTTCCATTTGACTCTGCCGGAAAAAGTAGTCACTGGTTTTGTTTTTTTGTTTTTTTGTTTGTATGTCTCGCCATAACGTTCGAACGGAGGCTCGGATCGAGTTGATATTTTGACCATCCGCAAGCTTCGTTCCCGATTGAATGCCATTAGTTTTGTGGCAAAATCGTTCAAAAAGTTAAAAAGTTACATTAAAGTTAATCGAAAGTTTTTTTTTTAAACTAAACGGCGACAAAATCTGAGGTGGCCAAATCATTTAGAATGTCCGTCCGGTCACGAATATGTTAATTTTATTTTGATCCGATAAGTAGTGTAAATGGAAATTACATTATAACAAAAGTAACGTTGCCATGGCAACGAAAAGACGCGCGAAGTTTCTAATGCACTGCCACCTAGAAGTAATCAAAATACTATCGAGGAAACAGTGTATTATTTGTCACCAAAGAGTTTAAATAGTTTTCCCAAGGAGTCAAGGTCCTCTAGATGGCGGTGGATTTTATCCACAAAGTAAAGGTTTACACACGGGTTTACCCAAATACATTGGCAATAATAAATAATATTGGAAACATGGCCCTGTGGACAGCGAACGTCTCAAAATTTTAAATTTTAAAAAATGTGCAATGTGGGTCTAGCTATAGCACGTGCTCGCTTATCAACGCGTCCAACTGAGCGTTTCCTAGTATTATAACAATACCATCAAATTCTAACTATGATTATATCAACCGACAATACAAGCATTTGGGAATATTAATTGAAGCCAATTGTTGAGTGAATTATTGATGAACGGCTCTAAACATTAGTTCTTATTGTAACTAGGAAGCTTCGCAAACGCTTTTTCAGGCGCGTTGTTGGATGAGCGAAATTTTTTTAAAAACGAAATAAAGCGTAAAATTGCGATTTTGATGAGAAATAATTATTTGATTACACTCAAATTTAACAAGAACATATAAATTTATAAAATAAATGTTCTGTGAAAAAATCATAATAATCGAATAAGCATGTAGGCCTAGGTGTTATAAGTCGAAGAAATTTAAAAAAATCGAAAAAAATCGTAAAATTGCGTTTATCACGAGAAATAATTATTCGATTGCGTTGAAAAACGTTATAGTTCTATGTTAAGAGATTAAGAAGACCTACAGAAAATTTCATTGTAATTGGAGTATTACTTTAGCCGGAATCGTGCTAACAAAAACACAAAAATCGAAAAAAATATCGTAAATTTGCGATTATCATAAGAAACAATTTTTTGATTGTGCTCAAATTTCACACGAATATATAAATTCAGAAAATTAAGGAGCCGTGAAAAAATCATCACAATCGGATAAAGCAAGTAGGTGTTATAAGTCGAAGGAATGTTAAAAATTAAAAAAATCGAATAATTGCGATTTTCATGAGAAATAATTTTTCGATTACTCTCACATTTCACACGAATATATAAATTCATAAAATAAAGGTTCCGTGAAAAAATAATTACAATCAGATTAAGCATGTAGGCATTAGAAGACGAAGAAATTTAAAAAAATAGAAAAAAATCGAAAAATTGTGATTATAATGAGAAATAATTTTTTGATTTTGCTCAAAAACGTAGCAGTTCAGAGATTTCGAAGGTCTTCAGAAAATTTCATCGCAATTGGAGTATCGGTTTAGCCGGAATCGTGTTAACAAACAGACAAAAATACAAAAAAAAGAAAAAAGAAAGAAAAAAAAACATTCCGGATTTTTTTCTCCAGTGTAGTAGAATGGAATCTTCGCGCTCGCCACGCTCATCCAAAAATGCGTCCGTACATAGGTCATACACGTTCGATCTATATCTAAAGCTTCATTCGCTCATAAATATTTTAACTAGGAAGCTTCGCAAACGCTTTTTCAGGCGCGTTGTTGATGAGCGTAATTTTTTATAAACGAAAAAAGCGTAAAATTGAGATTTTCACGAGAAATAATTTTTCGATTTCGCTCAAATTTCACACGAATGTTATAATTTATGAAATAAAGGTTCTGTGAAAAAATCATTACAATCGGATTAAAGCATGTAAGTGTTACACACACATAACAAAAACTTGTAGAAATACAGCCAAACCTTACACACTCAAAAGGAATGAGATCTAAAAAAGGGCCAAGCTCACCTACCCTGCCACATTTGCGCATTCTTAATTCATAAACGTACAGTGTCCCATAACAGCATCCTCGAAATGCTTGGCAAAATAGAATTTGCGATTATTAATTTAAACGTAATAGTTTAGCCAAGTTCTTTTTTTCTGATTAATTTAAACGTAAACATGCAAATTCTATTTTGCCAAGCTTTTCGAGGATGCTGTTATGGGACACTGTACGTTTTATGAATTAAGAATGCGCAAATGTGGAAGGGTAGATGAGCTTGGCCCTTTTTTATATCTCATTCCTTTTGAGTGTGTAAGGTTTGGCTGTATTTCTACAAGTTTTTGTTATGTGTGTGATCTCATTACTTTTTCAAGTTCCATTACAAAATTATTTGTTAAAATATAATATTTTTATCAAAGTTGATTTAATTTTTATGGTATTAGCAAAAACAATAGGATGTAAAATATCTAGGCCCGGATTCATGTACATCCTGGGTATAGGTGGTATAACCATGGTATAAACGACGGCATAAGGACTGGTTAAGTCTAGGCCACTCACATCCAATTAAAACTTTCCCATGTAACAACAAACGCACCACTAATGTTATTTTACACCTATTTCACTGCATCCACAGCCATGTAAATCATCAGATAATCAAAAGAATATTGAAAATTTTCACCATCTTTTGTTTTACATTTTCATTAAAAGTGACAGGAGATTGCGTGAGTTTATTAAAAGAAAAGAAAAGGCTTATTATTGCCGTAAATTTTGGAATAGCCTAGGACGATATCATACCATTGTTTATCTGCATTAGGCTTTTAGTAATCAAAACTAGTTATTTGTACGGGATGTTGTCAGAACAAGGTTGTGCTGGCCTAGGGTTGGCTAAGAAAGGCCTAGGGCTTGTCAAACATGTAATGTAAGTACTTATTTTATCTAGTCCTATAGCCTAATGGAACTTTAGACCTACACTGTTGTATTATAGATAATTTTCTACATCTGGGCCTAGGCCAGGTACGGTTTCTGATTTGTTTTATGAGAGTATAATGACACCTTTTCTCGTTCCACACAAAGAAGAAAAATTTAAAATGTCCGCTATTTGTTTACGTATCGCACTTTCCCGCCTAACTCTGCTTGTACCGTCAACAAGTGTCAAGTAACTATAGTTACTTGTTGATTGTATGCCTAGTGTATAAGGCTCATTTTTAAAACCTTTATTGGAAGCCTTCCAGCAAACTTTTTCAACTTTTTTTTTCAAAAGAGACTTTATTACTATAACCTTAATGTCCATGTAAAATATGAACATTGTAGCCCCACCCGTCTGGTCAGATTCGCGGGCCGATTGAAACTGACGAATTAGATGTTAGCAGTAGTAGCAGTAGTTAGCAGTAGCAGTAGATAACATCCTTAAAGTGATTTTGAGAATGTTTCAAGCCATTTTTTTCACCAAGAAGGAATAATCGTACCCAATAAAATTTGGCATGTGTTGTCAGGTACCTAAATCCCCTCGTTGTGATAGTTTTCAAGTTCACATCACGTTACATGACGGCTGGGTAACACCTCGAAATCACCCCAACTCTGCTTGGTGTATAAGGTGCTTGAGTGTGTAGTGCACCGTTGCTTGGCTGCGGCGCCCTAACGGGCACCTAGATAAGCTGAAGAAATTTAAACTAGGGAAACGCTTAAGTTCCGCCGCGTTGTTGGATGAGCGTTATTGGTGCATTGAGCTGCATTGTGTTACGCGTATTTTCTTTTGTTCTGTGAAAAAATCATTACTTAGTCGAAGATTTTTTTAAATTAAATTAAATAAAATTAAAAATTAACTTAATTTTTTTAATAAATCGTAATTTTTAAAGAAGAAAAAAATCGTAAAATTGCAATTTTCAAAAGAAATAATTATTCGATTGCGCTCAAATTTAACACGAGTATATTAATTCATGAAAATAAGGTTCTATGAAAAAATCATTACAATAGGATAAAGCATGTAGGTGTTATAAGTCAGTTTTAAAAAAAAAAAAACGTAAATTATATTTTCATGAGAAATAATTTTTCGATTACGCTCAAATTTCACACGAATATCTTAATTCATAAAATTAAGGTGTTGTAAAAAAACAGAAAGTAGAAAGAAACTGTTTATAAAAAATGTAAATGCGATTTTCATGAGAAATAATTTTCGATTACGCTCAAATTCACACGAATTCTTAATTCAAAATTTCAAGGTCCTGTTAAAAATTCATACAATCGGATAAAGCGAATGTGTTAAAAGCAGAAAAATTGTTAAAAATCGAAAAAAAAAATCGAAATAAAATTGCGGATTTTTTTTCATGTATGAAAAATTTCCCGTATGCGCTCAAAAACGTGGAGTTTAAGTTCAGAATTTCGAAGGCCTCATAAAATTTCATCGCAATCGGAGTATCGGTTTAGCCGGATACGTGTAACAACAACAAAATACAAAAAAGAAAGAAAAAAAAAAAAAAAAAATACATTCGGATTTTTTTCTCCAGTGTAGTGAAATTGGAATCTTCGGTCGCTCGCTAAAGCATGCTCGCTACGTTTCATCTGTAACAAATCGAAAAAAAAAATCGAAAATGCGATTTCATGAAAATATTTTTTATTCGTCAAATCACACGAATGATATCAATTCATAAAATTCTAGGTTCTGTAAAAATTCAAAATGGATCAAAGATGTTAGGTGTTATTAGTCGAAGAATTTGTTTAAAATCAAAATAGCGTAAATTGCAATTTCCATGAGAAATAATTTTTCGATTGCGCTCAACTGGCAGTTCTTGTTGGATTCGAGGCTCATATTCATTGCATGGAGTTAACTAAGCCGAACGTGTACCAGCAAACCAAAAAAAGAAGAAGAAAAAACATTCGGATTTTTGTCCAGTGTAGTGAAATGAATTTGCTTGCTCACCAAAAATTTTACATATGTAACGTTGTTTAATTGTTTTATTACTACCAATAGTAGCAATAAGCGTACTTTCTAAATTCCCAACTCCGACCCAATGTGCCACATCGGCTGGGAGTAGCTACCTCCATAGGTCATAAGGTCTCAGGCAAGTAGTCTGTGTGCAGCAAATACCATGGGAGATTATTAATGTGTTGTTGACGTCAACGGTTGGTTATATTTAATTCAGCCTATCACACATTATATTGATGTCTGCATCATAACTAAAGCACCAATTACAGATAGGGTATTACTTAAGCTGACCTTATTTTGAAAGTTACTAACCGGGACTATTATATGTACCTCACGGACTATTTCGGGGTCTGGGGCAGAGCCCCCAGCCGCCAGAGGCGATTTTTTAAAGATATATTTGCGTAAAAATCCCAGAAAATAGCTTTCTGACATCAAAATACGAATGTGTACATTTTGGTAGTCATACAAATTTTATCTAGTGGTTAAAAATGATAGTACTAAACAAAATACAATTATTTCAGCAGATATTAATGTATTGATGAGGGCATCATACTAATGAAGACCTAATCAATAAGAATAAAGATAATTTGAAAATGCATCTTATTAGTATAATATGGATGGTTAAACTTTTAACACACTTTGTCTTTACAACGAAATAATAAGTGTTGGTATGTATTTAATCAAATCGTAGTTCAGTTGTATGATTGGTTCATTTTGATTTTCCATTATCTATAAACAAAATCAATGCAAATAATGATCGAGAAAATTAGTGGTGTGCGAGTCCTGATTCTTGAGTTCGAGTCGAATCCGAAATGAGTAATTAAAAAAACTCTAGTATCGAGTCCAATTCGAGTCAGAGTACTTCGTCTTATTTTTAAAAATTTCACTTTTATACTCTTTGACTATAAGTTATTATTTTTTAACAATATGAACAATATTAATTTTATTTGTTGATGTTAGTCTTAATGTAGGCTCCAAACGTGAAGACAGAGTAACATCTAATTATTTAAAAATGTAACCTCTCTCTAGATCATTTTAATGATCAAGCATCAAGCACAAATATTAGGGCTAGGCTATGACATTCAGAAAGTGATATTACATGAAAATGTTGAAACAAACATTATTGTGACATATTTTTATTATTTGTGCCCCAAAAAAGTTTAAAACTTCAAAAATGAATTTTATAATTTTGTATCAAAAGACTCAGGTTACTATTATGGCTAAGTAATCAGCATTGGTATGGTAGCGCCAAAAATAAATAGACCTAAAGATTTTTACGTTTTCACACACGTGCGCGACCCGGCACCTCCACCAAAATCATTAATAATACTCGCACACCCCTAAAGAATATGATTAATCTTTTTGGAAGTGGAAGAACTATTTAATTGTTTTAACTATAAGTATTTATCAGAGGAGGTTATTTTTTAAAGTAAAACATTATCCTTCCATGAACGGTAACAGTTAAGATAATATCAGGACACGTTCTCCCCAAAATTGTAAACCGGTACAAATACGTCATTTTAATGATTATCGGGACACCGGTAAAAGTGTTCTGAAAAGGGTACTGTACCGGTCAAACCGGTACGTCTGGTCACCTTAGTATTAGTTTGTAAGCTCCTTTGAGACAACGAAGAGGAAAATATATTACATAAATTGTGATATTGTGTGATTTCTCTTTTTAAGATTGAGTGTTCATAAACTCTGCAATAAAGTTTTAGAATATTTTAAGTCCAAGCATCGTGCAACTGTAGTAGTAGTTATTAGGGTTTAAGGACACACAACACTAAGACTATTAGTGCAATTGTTAAAGCGGATTTAGGCCCTAGTGCTATAAAGCTTTTTCCTATAATAGACTAAGGTTTGAAATGGTTTCATGGTTTGAAGTAGGTAATAATTTTGACGAAAGCTGAATTAAAATAGGCAGATACGCATGGGCGTGCGCAGAGATTTTACAATGGGGGGTAGAGGATCGCCATACCAATGGGGGAAGGACGGGGTCTGGGGCATAGCCCCAGCCGCCGGAAGCGAAATTTTTTGGGGTTAACTTTTTTGCGGTAGGGCTTAAGGCTATTGTAATCAGGGTAGGGTCAAAACCTTGGAAGTCCATGAAAGTTGGCTGAATGAAAGAGTACCTTTAATAAAACAGAGAAAATTTATTTTTTATTTTTTTTGGTCCAGACATAACCTCACTATCGGCCATTATATCTCGTTTTTTTGACAATAGTGTAGCCAGCACAGCTAGTGCAAAATTAAATTTTGTTAATCGGTTTTCTGGATATAGTTCCGTAACACCTTTAGCTACAACTTCAACTATAAGGACAAATAGATTTCTGAAATAACAGTTGGTATACGATTTTTTTTTGCCAGACGATGCAAAACTCAAAAAACGCGTATTTGTATAGTTTGACAAAAAAATAATTATGGCCCTCTTTCATTCAGAAAACTTTTCAGCCATGTTTCTTCAACTTTCAAATTATCGGCCAGAGGTGGTACAATAGCCAACGTATTTGAGAGTAAGAATGGCAACTATTTACACTTATAAAACATATTTAAAAGTGAGATGATGCTATAAAAACGTAGGTAAAGGATTCGGAAAAGTAAGTATATGGTAGATATTTTTTTTTTTTTTTTTTATCAATTATTTTTAGTAAATTTTCATCGTATTTGTAAGATATGAAACGTGATAAGTTCTTTGATAACATACAAACAGAGGCGTGGTTCAGTGATGCCCTTGAGAAGGCTTGCTCGTGTCGTACGGTGTCGAACATTCGCCGCGGTCCCAGTGTTCAAGCGTGCAGGGGCGAGTGCTAGTACAATTAGTTATGGACGTGGAAGACGAGATAGTTGATTCTATCAATATTTTGAATTTTATTAATCACACGGTGAACCTTTGAAAATCTAGTTTATAATACTCGGCTCTGCTCGACTTTAAAATTTTAAAACCATACCCAATTCAACTTAAAATACTCATCTAAATAAAAAACGCTGGGCTTAATGGGGGGTGGGGGGAAACAAGGCACCCCGCGCACGCCTATGCAGATACACGAACCTTCATACAGTCGCGCCTATAGCTCATTCGACAAAACCACTATAACTCAATAATTTAAATTTAACAATCAATTTACCTGTTCTACAGTTTCAATTTATATTAAAAAACCACTTATAGTACGATTTTCATGTGACACATTTATTTCTTTATTTTTATTAGATTGATAGGCCTATATCAATTTAAAGATTTCGAAGGGCCACTGAAAATTTGATCTAGATCAGAGAAGCCGTTTCACAGGTATAGAACGAACGATCAAACACAAAATTGGACACAATATTTGTTTAAATCTTTAAAGTACGATTTTACCAAGAAATACTTATATCTTCGATTGTATCTAAAACTGGCAGTTCTAAAGGTCCCCTGAAAATTTTCAAGATGCGATGAGAGTGAACAAACATACCAAAAAACAAGAAACAATCAGATAGGTACTGAGCGCTTTTTCTCCGGGTAGTCTACGTTGGCTAAGCTTAACGTTCTCGGCGGTAATTTAACTCCAGGGCCCAACGAGCAGGATTATCGCATGTATTACTGATAGAATTCGCTTATGCGATACATGCGAGACTCTAATTCTGGTTCGATTCCCGCCCCTGGGAATATGGGCTGAAGTTTCCTCGACCTAGTGCACGGCAATTTGCCACATACGCAAGGCAAGCTGCATGGTAGCTGCATGGAATGCTCATTTGAATGAAATATCTTGTGTTGAAACAAAAGATTAACTTAGTGCTTTATTTCGTAGGGGATATACTTTTATCTTTCTTGAAAGGAAATATTAGATGAATATTTACCATCCGAGCAGAACTGATGGGATTCGACAGGCATGGACAGTGGCAGACAGGCCTGCTCATTACACTAATAGGTCAGTCACCTCTGAGACTTGACATGAAATACGAAGGCACAATGTAGCAGTTTTCCATAAATTAACTCTAGAAAAAATGTTACGTAGGCCTACATTTCAAGTATTTAAAATCTTTCTAAAACACTTAAATTCGCCCTCAGTCTTGGGCGACGGTCGTCGCACGCAGCCAAGCTCCACAAGTGTACTTACAAGGCGACCGAACTCGGCATGTATACAGCTACCCGAGTTATGGGGTTTTCAGCAATCTGCACACGCCGCTCCGACAGATTTACAGTCTTGAAACTCGGTATATGACCTGATATGTGGTCCATTACCTAAAAAAAAAAATCAACCCGACCCGATAACCTATTCTGTGTTTAAAAAAGTTCCTCGACTCGTTGAAATCCTTTCGGCTGTCTGGCTAATTCTCCGCGGAGAGTAATAAGAGCCTACAGAGAAAACTGTACATCTTAGATTTATGAAACTTGGACCACACTTAAATGTACCTCAGACGCAGTGCCTTTTGCTTTCAAAACCAAAATCGGGTAACAGGGGCCGGATAATATCAAAATTTTGGATGATAATCAAAACACCGAATAACTAAGGCGTGGTAATTTGTACACACTTGAAATTTAACAGGCTCTTAACCATTCTAAATATCTAGCGTCCAAAACACAAGGGGCTAAATTTGGGGGGACCGTGGGCCCAAAAATGTCTTAAAACAACTCGCTTCTCGCTGAATTTTGACGCTTTCTTCAAATATCGATTTCAAGTATTTCACGCCTTGATAGGAAACAAACAGCAAAAGATGTTATATCCCTCGCAAATACAAAAATTTGTGAAAAAAAAACGGCAGCCAAGCTCTCATTCAAAGGTCTTCGGCTGTGAATGCTGTGGGATATAGAAGTTGAGCCAGGCTTTTCATTCTTTCTCCCTAGTTTCGTAATGAAAAGAAGAAAGATTATTTCGCCTGTTGACGAGCGCCAAGCCAACCATTTTCGTGGTAAAAAAGTAAACATTTTAAACTCAAAATCATAAAAAAAATGCTTGGCCATTGAATTTTTAGAGTTATCGTAATGAACTTGACTGGTGCATTTTGATGTCTATTCTCAATTCAACAAGAAACTGTTTGGAGCAAACCAAATTCAATGGCTAAAGTATTGTTTGAAAATGATTTTGAGTTTAAAATTTTTACTTTTTTACCACGAAAATGGTTGGTTTGGCGCTCGTCAACAGGCGAAATGATCTTACTTCTTTTCAATGCGAAACCAGGGAGGAAAATTGAAATTTTTGGCTAAACTTCGAAATCTCACAGCATTCACAGCCGAAGACTTTTAAAGGAGAGTTTGGTTGCCATTTTTTTTTTATTTTTACAATTTTTTATTTTGTGAGGGATTTATGCTCTTCGATAATCGTTGATAATCTGGTACAATAGGAGTGTACACCCAATCATATTCTCTATATTCACATGTAATTAGTTATGGTTGCGGGAATAGGAGACTGCTTAACTAGAAATCAGTCCTTCTCCCTTGTAAGGTGACGTGTCGATTGTAAATTTATAAGGAGGCCTAAGTTACCAGCAGAAGCCTGGGAACGTAATAAAACATATTGTTCTGATTGGCACTGATGCTCAACCTAACCGTACCCCCTGTCGCCGAGGTCGAGGTGTGGCTGCTTGCGGCCTTGTTCGGTTACCCTCTGTCTTTCTCCATGATTTCCCCCCAGACTCGGGCATACTTCGCTAAATGTTTTATGTGACCTTGCACCTAGACATGTTTTAATTGGCTACGGGAAAACAAGGCCACTTACTCATTTCTGGTTGGTCTACTAAACTTCTTCAGGAGGTTTTAAACGAAGTATACACGAATGTCATGAATACACAATATCAAGGTTCCGAGGGCTGCTGAATATTTCGTTGACATTTTAACTGTCATGATTTGCATACATTTTACCAGATTCATGGGGGGGGGGTCTCAAGATTTTCATATAATTACATGTCGAAAACTACCTATCCACGTATCTATGGGGAGGGGGAAGGAATGGGATTTTGAAAAACCAAAGTCTGTATGAAAGTTCCAGCAGTTAGTGTCTCTTATCGTCAAAGGCAAGAAACTTTACGAATTTAAAAATTTTGAAGGCCTTAAAACACGTTTAAAAATCGAAATTGCACAATAGGCGGTGATGGTAATTGGTCGCGCAATAAAAATCTTCCGGGGGGGGGGGGAGGGAAGGCAATCGCCTCATTTCCCTCCTGTATCCATTACTGATTTTATTTAATAATTTAAGCCTCTTTACAAATGCGTGTGGACATTGACAGTGAAGTTGGTTTAGGCCTAGTCGTACGGAGAAAATGGAATGGCATATACAAATTAATTTCTCAGTTTCCCTTTTCTGTTCAGGCATGCACAGAAAAGTCTACCATTTTATTTTATGGGTGTAGATTTGTTATACACAAAACAAGAAAATGTCACAGGATAGCTCAATTTTTTTATTACTAGGAAACGCTCAGTTGGACGCGTTGATAAGCGAGCACGTGCTATAGCTAGACCCACATTAAACATTTTTTAAATTTAAAATTTTGCGACGTTCGCTGTCCACGGGGCCATGTTTCCAATATTATTTATTATTGGCAACGTATATGGGTAAACCCGTGGGTAAACCTTTACTTTGTAGATAAAATCCACCGCCATCTAGAGGACCTTGACATCATTTCTTTGAGAAAACTGTTTCAACTCTTTGGTGACAAATAATACACTGCTTCCTCGCTAGCATTTTGATTACTTCTAGGTGGCAAAGCATAGTGGCCAGAAACCTCGTGCGACTTTTCGTTGCCATGGTAACGTTACTTTTGTTAAAATGTAATTTCCATCTACACTACTTATCGGATCAAAATAAAATTAACATATTCGTGACCGGACGGACATTCTTAATGACTTGGTCACCTCCGATTTTGTCGCCGTTTAGTTTAAAAATAAACTTTCGATTAACTTTAATGTAACTTTGTAACTTTGTAAATTTTTGAACGATTTTGCCACAAAACTAATGGCATTCAATCCAGATCGAAGCTTGCGGATGGACCAAATTTCAACTCGATCCGAGTCTCCGTTTGAACGTTATGGCAAGACATACAAAAAAAAACAAAAAAAAAACAAAAACACAAACAAAAAAACAAAAAAAAACCAGTGACTTTTTTTTCCGGCAGAGTCAAATGGAAACGCTCGCTTCGCTCGCTTAATTATATAGGTGGGTCTCCAAACAATCTGAGGAGTGCTTCAGCCCCTGAGCACCCACGGAGTAGGCGCCCCTGCACAATATTATCACATTATTTTCCACTCGTTTCCATTTTCATGGCATAAGTAAGGTCAGTAATTGTTATAAACCAAAGCAACATTTAGGATTATACTATGTATGATACACAGTACAGAAGACACATTCTAATATGACACTAGTGCAAACAAACCCCAACACAATGGAACAATTTGCTCAGCTTCCAAGACAACCAGAATAAACGCTTGCAATCCGCATCCAAACCTAAACACATTGATTGTGGCATATACACAGACGTATGCAGGATGTTGGAGGGGGGTGGGAGGAAGATGTGTGTGTGGGGGGGGACGTGCATGTTATTCTATCAGCAGTTATTTTATGGACATAATTTTAAAGTTGTAAAGTAAACTATGCTACATCCAAGACTTGACTCTGGAGTCTCTGGGATGTTCTCATAAATGGAAGCCAAAGCAATGACCGTCCAGACGAATTTCTGCTATCGTGCTCCGTAAGTAAGTTAGTTTTCAAGTACCGTTCTTAACGGAGGAGAAGACCTTTCGCAAGAGCATGTATAGTCACGCGTTATGTACCCATGTCAGAAAGGTATGTTTCTGCCCCCCCCCCAACCCCCTACACAAAAACTCTCGCCCCAGCAAGTGCAGCATTGTGCACGACTGGACGAAGTTCGAAATCTCTATCAAATTATCACGAGAAAGCTACAATTACACCCGAAAATGTGCGTTTGTACTTATCGAACTAAGTTGACCACATCTTGCCCTTCCACAGAGAGTTCTTCTCCGGCCACCTCTTCATTCATTCATTCGTTCATTCGTTCATTCATTATTTCGTTCGTTCGTTCGATCGATCGTTCTTTCGTTCATTCCTTCGTTTTTTCGTGCATTTGTTCATTCGTTCATTCTTTCAGTCGTTCATTCATTCATTCATTCTTTCATTCATCATGTTCTAGGGCACTTCTAGGGGCACGAGAAATTGCAATACATCTTTAATAATACTTTGTGGTAACTCTTTACTTTTATATATTTATGGAACACCAAAGATTAAAACATTACATTATTCAATGCACCATTTCTCTTGACCTGACTTCTGTTCACTTCTTTTCCCCATTATTGTTTTGTCATCGTACTTCCTCCTTGACAATTCACCTACACTACACTAGTACGGAGTAAAGGGTAATTAGGTGTAACCTAACATCCACCCCTCCCCTTAATGTTGGAAAATACGATGACGCAGATTGTTATGATGGTCAGCTTCAGGTGGTCGGGGTGACGAACGAACCACAGGTGCTGGAGGTAAGTTATTTCTAAGTGCCCAATCAGGAGAATCCATACAATGTAGCAGTTGGTCAACGTTTGCACGACCCGCAAGTTTGCCCGTACGCTGGTCTTCAGATCGTATACTTTATGTCCTATTTGTCGCACGAGCTTGTATGGTCCATATCTTTTTGGAGCTAAACTGGCCAAAATCCCCTTACTCGCATTACTCAGTACGTGTTGGCCACGCCACACAAAATCACCGACTTGGAACGCTAAACGATTGAGCAGGTCGGTTGCAAAATGTTAAGTTTTCTCTGTCGAACTGCTCGAGGTCACTCTTCATTCTTCATCATCTAGTCTAGACCACGGAGCTCGAAGTTCTCTTCCGCAAACCGAAAATGCAGGAGAGTACTCAGTTACAGAACTGACCGAAGTGGGAAGAGCGAAGATAATTTCAGGCAAACGAGAGTCCCAATCCCTGTGCGTTACACAGTATGCCATTAGAGTTTTCTTTCGGGTGGCATTGTACCACTCCACCATTTGTCCAGCAGAACTGTAAGGGACTGTGTGCCTTTCGATGATTCTTATGAGACAGACAGTACCCCCTCCCATAGCGAACTGACAAATGGCTTACCATTGTCACTGGATTTACTCGCGCGAAAACCATGTCCCGTAAACACTTCTACCATACACTTCTCAATGGAAGACGTATCAGTTTTTCTAATAGGAAATACCTCTAAATACTTCATGAGTTTGTCCACAATGCCAGTAAGTGATTGCAATGTCGTGGAGATGTCGGCAGTGGGCCCACAAGGTCCACACTGAGTTCTGTCATGGGGCAACTGGGTAGTCTACTATCCATTTTGCCTACTTAATTGTTTCTGTCGTACAGGCTTCTAAGTTTGGCAAGAAAGAAAGGAGCGAACAAACTTTGCAACATCAGAACGCATCTCCATCCAAACAAGAGCGTTGTACTCTCTTTAATGTTCTGAAGTATCCCCCATGATCACTTAAGGGTGATCGTGTTCTGCTGCCAACACCAAGGACCGAAGAACTTAAGGGAGCCTGATTTTCCTGTAGGTGTCCTCTTCTGTTCCTGGGAGACCAGCGAAACGCTTCACTAAAACGCCATCCTCACCCAATGCACTTACTGGCGCCATTGTCTTAACCTACGCTTTAGCCGCACCTCAGTAGGTAAGTCATCAGTTGAAGTTGAAGTTTGCTAAGGGGCGAAGATCCATGTCCTCCTTTTGATGCTGAACAATTCCTAGGTTTGTCCATCAGAACATTTATGTCCAACTCATTTACATGACATATTGCTGTCGCCCCTGGGTCATTGTGAAATATCACTGATTGAAGAGGATCAGCTAGGTATAAAGGGAATAGTGACTCAGGCAAAGATGGAAGAGGGTCAGGTAGTGAGGTTTCACGGGGAACTCTACTAAGTGTGTAGGCAGGTATATTGTCCCGTCATTTACGGAACTTGCATTTGTATGGCCTGTTACTTCCTGTTTCAATGTTGTTCTCAATTTGGGAAGTCAATTCTGTGACCATCGTAAAGAGATGGGAATACCGTGCCAGTCCTTTAAGGAGTGGAACCTGCACTGCAGAAGGACAATGTTGAGCTGAACTGGGCAATGGTTCAGTCACTGATAGCACTGCAGGAAATACGTTTCGGAGCAATGCAGTGTCGTCTTTGTGGTCCTTCTTATGTGCGAGAGAAAATCCTGGTAACATCGGAGCAACTACACATCAGGCTATTACAACATTATCAAGCTGCTCCGGTTGTCGTGGGCTTGAAGACCTAGTCCCTGGCACTGTTACAGTAACAGTCTTAGCTTCTGAGAGGCAAAATAAATTTTCCAAGTCAATTGAGTATGTTAGTGTCAAAGTCCTCAGAGACACACGTGCTAGTAACCTTGTTCGCAAAAGGAATCAACCGCGGGATGGAAGTACCGACTGTCCAACCCACATCGGCTATGTGCACTGAAATGCCAGTAGCCCGGAAAAAAGTCACGTCCCAGGATAACTGTGGCTGTAAGGTCAGGCAAGTACAAGAAAGTTTGACGACGCAAACCTCCAGGCCACCGGATCTGTACTCGACGCTGTGATGAAGCTGCTGCAGTCCCTGATGCCAAACGCAATGGACGTGAAATATTGCAAACTTTCGCCCCTGCGGCTACTGCTGCCTGGAGGCCAACCTCCCCTAGCAAACTGACACATGACCTTAAGTCCAGAAGGGCGTGGAGAGAAGAGGCTCCTATATTTATAAGTAAAATTAGAGTTCCAGATTTGACTTGGTTTTCATGCATCACTGACTTTATGTGAGACCCTGCAGGTGATAACCTCACATTCTGTCGTTTCCCTGAATGTCCGTGGTAGACGCCATGACTGGATCAGAGCGTAGTGAGGGGCATTGCCTAGCCCAGAGGCCTCTGCCTCCACACCCACACCGGTTGCATGCGTCATTTGCTCGAGCGTGTGGAGACGAGAGTTTCAAGACAAGGCAAATGACGACGAAACTGGTTGCTTCTCTGCTGCCGGTCTGGACAGGCTGAATTCGAGACCTTGGAAGTTGGAAAGCGAGATCTCGTTCGAGAGAAGTGTCGGGCAGAGGAGGAAGACGGTAATTCAAATTCCGATAGTGCAAATCCTGAATTTCTGGACCCACATCTCCTATGTCCCTTAGTGAAGTGAACTGTCTGCCTAGCAGCGCTTGTCTTGTAAACGGGGCTACTTGAGCCAACACCCTGTTAACTAGCTCCTCTTCAGAGTCTCTAGATCCTAAACGCTCGCAGAAAGTTCTGATGACCCGTACAAAGGAACAAGGTCTTCCTCAGGGTGCTGTGTCCGAGTTTCCAGCTCCTGACGCAGCCGTCTTAGGCGATCTGGATCTCCAAAGGCTTTAAAGAAGTCTTCTTGGAAACCATCCCAAATCATATAGCCAACCACGGGACACCCACCAGCGTTGGGCATCTCCCACTAGTGCCACTTGAAAAATCTCAGGCAACATTCATTGCCAATCTCGATGCACTGCATAGCATACCGAGAGAGTTTCAGAAGAAATTCAGCTGGTGAATTTGCGCCTATACGCCCTTCAAACCATTCTTTCGTTCATTCGTTCATTCGTTCATTCATTCGTCCATTCATTCGTTAATTCATTACATGAATATGTTATTAATTTTATTGACGTATTTTCGTTTGCCTGCCCGGGACAATTGTCTTAAATTCTTTCAAATGTCCTCAACCTCAACTAAGCCGAAGCAAAGAAAGGTGCAAGCCTTGAGTCAGGTTGTCGGCGGCGGGTATCGACCCAACTACCTTCTGAGTCTGAGTCTTGCCTTGGCGCATGAGGCTCGCTCTGCCGGAGTCTTGACAGTATTCGTCATTCATTAATCCCGCTTTCATTTGTTCACTTAAACAGCAGATAAGTGGTGTGATCTAGTATTATCTTTAGTTCATCATATTTTATAGTTTGTCAGAAGTAAAAACTTGCTTAGCATCACACAATAATATGTGAATTAACGTTTTACAGGTAGCCTGTCCGGTAAGCACTGTTAAGGGTGGCTATGTAGGTAGTAAAATTCTTAAATATTTAAACCAGCTAACCTGCCTACCATAGTGTGTAGCATTCACACGGCCTACCTCTATCGGCCGCTTGACACGGCTACAACAATAGCAATAGCAATAACAATAGATTGAACAAAACCTTCTGTGTTCACCCTAACTAGAAACGCATGTAATAAGTCTGTAACAAGGGGTTTCAGTCAAAGCTATCGAAGCAATTTTCTTTTAAAGGAATACCTTTTGAGAAATGACCATTTTTACAAGTAATATAAGAGTAAATCATTTGTCGTGCATAAAACATTTCATGTGGGTTCTCTTGATGCATGGAGTAATATAATCTTCCCTTCTAAAACTGCAGTATTGATCGACGAAATGCATCATGACTACGCCAAAGATTTAATTTCACGTCACTCAAATAAGACATGGTTTTATTTCACTCGCACACACCGGGAACAGAAACCAGCAACATTTTACATTTTATTGTCGTGTCCTGCTATGAAAATCAGGTTTTTGTTAGTTTTTACTGTAGTTTGTTTCACATGCATTCATTACATATTTGTGTGTGTTTGTCTGTTAGTTAGCTCGACATCGGAATAACAAGTACTCTGACCTTGATAACATTTTTAGGACCATCGACATCTTTGTAATTGGATATGCCTAGTTTTTCGTGACCCACATTAAACACATTTCTGATAAAAAAACGTACTTTTAAGTTTATGTTTCATACAATTATAACGAAAACTTAATAAAACTTTAAACATGTAATGTATATGGAAACAATAGCACGTTTAATCGAATATCGGAATGCGAATATAATAGGTCAAAACGCTCATCCATCAACGTGACTAGAAAGCGCGATCGCGAAGCGGCCAACTTATAACGTAATGTAGGAGCTAGTTATATTTCAATTGCAATCAATGAAGTAAAACATTCAGGACCTACATGGCTGTTTAACGATAAAATAGTTACGATTTATTGTTAGACACAATCACAAGTGGTAAGCTGATATGGAAAGCAGCAATATCATGCGTTATCCAGCCGTCAGGTCAATTCATGAAAAAGCGAGTTAGACATTTAGGGAATGAATTCCGATTAGCCCCGAATTTGCGCTAAGTTGCGTTATCTTAAAGATGGTTAGCGTCAAGGGGGGAGAGATGACTAGGGTGGCCCAGCGGTCGGGGGGGGAGACGAGGGGGTGGTTGGGGGTTGTCGTGGAGGGTTGGGGGAGAGGGGGGCTTAGTAGACGTGCCAACGCGTTCCTTGATACCCTATCGTAGGAATGCATCATTGGGGGGGGGGGGGGGTAGTATCTGTATAGGCGAGTCACTCTGACTTTGCCACGTCCACTGCGGGCCACAGACTGGTGTGCAGGTTCGAATGTAGATCACTGCACTCAACACTCAACACTATACTCAACACTTCTCACAGCTCAATACTCAATACTGAACACTATACTGTGATTCAGATAAGGTGGCGGCCGTCAAGGTCAAGCGAGAGCACGGACGCCAACGTTGACAATTGAATTGATTCGTTGAAACGTCAGTTTTCATCTATCATGGACGCGGCGACACCCGACAGCCAAGTGTTTTATATTTAAATTTACACACAACTGGCATTAGGTAGGGCCTACCGTATTTGGTCATGTTATCGTGATATTTTATCACATAAATCAACATTTTATAAGCTGTGAATAAAGTATAGTTCGTCCCACAGAGTCAGTATTTTAGCGAAATAATGATTTTAAGTAATCACGATTACGAAAGTTTTTTTTACCTTGTAGTCAAGCGGATTAAAGGCCAATACAAGAACAATTAGGGGTTTTGTGGTAGAGGTCTGAATTTTGGACTGTATACTCAGAACAATATTCTAAGAAAATTGCCTCGAGGTGCCATGACAAAATTCGTCCGGTTAAGGGGGTGGAAGGGGTTGAAAAAATGGCATTTTTAAAAAATTCGAAAATTCAAATATCAAACTAAATTTTATCCTAAGATTACAAAATTAATACATATTGTTGATAAAAGTCCAAAATTTATTAAAAAAATACATATTACCATATATGTATATCTAACCATATTTTACACCCTTTGACTTTTATCAACAAATTTTCTCACTGTGCTAAGAGAATTGGCCTAGCAGACGTGGGTTTTGTGACAGGGCCGTGAATTTTCCCTAAAATACTCAGAAGAATGTTCTCTAAAAAATGGCTCGAGGTGCCCTCAAAAAAGTTGCTTGCTTATAGGAGAAAAAGGGGGTGTACTAAAAGGGGTTGATAACACTAAAATAAATAAATCTGTATTCAAATATAATATTAAGGACGCCAAATTAACATTAATTGTAGATTAAGATCTAAAGTTTAATTTAAAAAATTAAAATTTCACCATATATGTAAATCTGATCAGATTATGCGCCCTGACCACTTTTCATAAATTTACTCAAGATTAACGAAAGTGTATAGTGTGACCACTCGTTTTGTCCCAAATTATGCCAATAATACGAATAAGGACGAAAATAAGTTTTAACACCTTGGGTACATTTTCACACAATGGACTTTGACCCCTTTTTTTACAAATTAACTCAAAAATAACGAACGTGTATCGTGTGACCACTCGTTTAATCCCAAATTGTGTCAATAATACGAAGGTGTTAAAAACTTATTTTCGTCTTTCTTCGTATTATTAGCATAATTTTGGATAAAACGAGTGGTCACACTATACACTTTTGTTAATCTTGAGTAAATGTGTGAAAATGGGTCAAAGTCCATTGTGTGAAAATGTACCCAAGGCATGGCAAAATGTTCTTTTCGTCCTAATTCGTATTATTGGCATAATTTGGGACAAAACGAGTGGTCACACGATACACTTTCGTTAATATTGAGTAAGTTTATGAAAAGTGGTCAGGGCGCATAATCTGATCAGATTTACATATATGGTGAAATTTTAATTTTTAAATTAAACTTTAGATCTAAATCTACAATAAATGTAAATTTGGCGTCCTTAATATTATATTTGAATACAGATTTATATATTTTAGTGTTATCAACCCCTTTTTATTACACCCCCTTTTCTCCTATAAGCAAGCAACTTTTTTGAGGGCACCTCGAGCCATTTTTTAGAGAACATTCTTCTGAGTATTTTAAGGAAAATTCACGGCCCTATCACAAAACCCACGTCTGGTAGGCCAATCCTCCCAGCACAGTGAGAAAATTTGTTAATAAAAGTCAAAGGGTGTAAAATATGGTTAGATATACATATATGGTAATATGTATTTTTTTAAATAAATTTTGGACTTTTATCTACAATATGTATTAATTTTGTAATCTTAGGATTAAATTTAGTTTGATATTTGAATTTTCGAATTTTAAAAAAATGCCATTTTTTCAACCCCTTCCACCCCCTTAACCGGACGAATTTTGTCATGGCACCTCGAGGCAATTTTCTTAGAATATTGTTCTGAGTATACAGTCCAAAATTCAGACCTCTACCACAAAACCCCTAATTGTTAGCCTTATCCGCCTAGCTATTGTTGGTTATGCTGTGTCCAAAGTTCCAGCTGTTTATAATGCCAACCTCGCCAGATGTGATGTCAATGTTTAGGATCATCAAAATGTCTTGATTTTATTGTACACTTTATAAATACTTTATGTTTAGGATATATTGGGCAAGGCTTGGCTTTAAAATAGTCGTGTTTTTCTCCGAAAGCAGTTTTACAGACCGTTATTTTATTTACTTTTTGCCGATCCTGTGGCCATAGTGCGTGGTCGACAGTGCTGCGATCCCTCGGCGACCGCCACCTTATCTGAATCACACTATACACACCTGACAATTGGATACATATTGATGCTTAATGGATAGTAGTAGGATGGTTGATGGATACGAGATGGACACCAGATGGATATCAGTTGGATAGTATTGAGAGATATATCCATCTGGAGTCTAAGTGGACATGGGTTGGATACACATATGGCTACATAATGGATAGCAGTTGAATAGAGTTATACAGTAGTTAAAACTAGTATCCTAGTGGATAGCAGTTGGATTGTTGATGGATGCGAGATGGATAGAAGTTGGATAGCAGAATTTAATAAATTTTTCCGGTGGATACTAGTGGATTGCAGTTGGATATTAGTTGGATAACATCTGGATACAAGATTTTTTCAATGGAGTTACCTGATCAGTTACTAGGAAAACACCAAAGTCGTGGTTATACGAGTGAGCGAGTCATGTGTTGAGTACCCCCGAACATTTGCAATTGAGTTGATTGATATATATATATATATATATATATAAAATTTTATGGTTTTGAGTATGTTGGTATATGGGCGCGTCAACTTTAAGAACATAATGCTATGCTATGTAACTCTAGCCTATGATAGGCTAGGGAGGAAAGACCCATGCTGGATCCAGCCTAGGCAGTGGCATGAATGGGAATGTTACCGGGTACTCAACACATGGCTCGCTCACTCATCTAACAACGACTTCGACGTTTTCTTAGTTTAAATTTTACTTCAATTAGGGCTACTTATAATGTCCGTTAGTCTGTGCGTTTTTCACTTCCACACATACACTCATCCATCAACGTGACTGTAAATGTCGCTCGCTAAGTCCTATAAAAAATAATTGACTATTGTATTGTTAAATAACTAGGGTTAATGTGCATCTAGTGGCGTGATCGTATTACGTAAGAGTGTGTTACCCACGTCATAGACTCATTAGGATCAACGACGTTATAAATACGAGTTCTGGAGTTTTGGAGACACTTTCAGACTTTGGCAGGTATCGAGCTCGTCGTCTCAACTCATCAAGGTAGTCAATTTTCTGGACAAGCAAAGGTTTGTTACGCACAGGTTTGGTATCATTGTTTACAGTAGCTTGCAAAGGTTAGCGTATTCACTTTATTGTGTTCTCACAATCATGCTTCCATGCCAATTTCTTTCAGTCGTCATTATTACATAAAATTGTATTTTATAAATTACAAGCAAGTAAAATATTAAACGCCATCAAGCATCAACCAACCATACAAGTCTAACATTGTAGAGAATATTGTTTGCTGAACGTTGTCAATAGAGCCATATTTTGTGTAATAGCAACCAAAATTTTAATCATTTGAGAATACCATAATACTAGGAAAACGCTAAAGTCCCGTCGCGTTGTTGAGCGAGCACCGGTACGTGCAACACGACCCGAGTACGACATCCCCATAATGTTACATACCAATAAGTCTTAAGGTCTTGACCAATTTAGCTGAAAATATTTTAAAATAGGAGAGAATGGAAAAAATCCACCGCCATCTAGATGATCTTGACATCATTTCTTTGGGAAAACGTTACAAATAATACACTGCTTCCTCGATAGTATTTTGATTACTTCTAGGTGGCAGTGCATAGTGCGAACCTCGTGCGAGTTTTCGTTGCCATGGCAACGTTACTTTTGTTATAATGTAATTTCCATCTACACTACTTATCGGATCAAAATAAAATTAACATATTCGTGACCGGACGGACATTCTAAATGATTTGGCTACCTCAGATTTTGTCGCCGTTTAGTTAAAAAAAAAAACTTTAGATTAACTTTAATGTAACTTTATAACTTTTTGAACGATTTTGCCACAAAACTAATGGCATTCAATCGAGAAACGAAGCTTGCGATGGTCAAAATTTCAACTCGATCCGAGCCTCCATTCGACCGCTATCATGAGCCAAAAAAGCTGCGCGACTTTTCCGTTGCCATGGTAACGGTACTTTGTTATAATGTAATTTCCATCTACACTACTTATCGGATCAAAATAAAATTAACATATTCGTGACCGGACGGACATTCTAAATGATTTGGCCACCTCAGATATTGTCGCCGTTTAGTTTGAAAAAAAAACTTTCGATTAACTTTAATGTAACTTTTTAACTTTTTGAACGATTTTGCCACAAAACTATACAGCAACCCGCATAGGTGGTATGTACATGTGTGCAAAATTTCAGGTCGATCAGAGAAACGGTGCGGATCAGAGAAACGGTGCGACCTGTAAAAAACAAAAAAAAAAAAAAAAAAACAGACATTCGAGCCATAAGAGTCAAGTGGAGACGCTCGCTACGCTCGCTCAATAAAACCGACTGTTTTAAAATATTTCAAACACAACTACTTGACAAGCTCATCTCTGTTAATTGAATAAATCTACGTTTACATTTGCAATAATAATTGTAACAATGATGTGTTCTGAAAAAATGCTGGAGAATATTGTAGAGCTGAAGGTTGTCAATAACGCAACATTTTGTTTAGCAGCAACCAAAGTTTCAAGCATTTGAGAATAGTATTTAGAAAAATGGTTTTAAAATATTTCAAATACAATGTGAAAAGGTCATCTCTTTTAAATAAAAAAAACAACAAAATTTACATTGTAACAATAATGATAGCTTATAGAGTTACAGAAGCCCCGCCAAGTTGTGATTGCTGATTTTAGTTTAACTATAAAATGTTATAAGAACGTATTTTCATAGCGTAGTAGGAAGATCTTCCCATAATCTTCACTTTAATTTCTCTCAACGTTTGCATCACTTAAATTGCGAATGTTTAGAGATAAAACCTAATAAAATAGCCCTCGCTGGCACATTCCCAATGTAAGAATATTGTGTAACAAGGAAAAAATTACGAAGGTACTACGGGGCAAAACCTTTTTTTGTTGCTTTTGCATTCATATTCTTAATTATTACAATTATGTCATTTTTTTTACATAAATATGAAAAAAATGAATACAAAATATTAAGAAAATAAAGTAAATAAAAAACTCGGAGTAAACCATGGCAAGATATAAGGCATGTTGTTCTTTGGGCAGGGTTTCTATGTAAATATAATAATACATATTTAAAATACCGATCCCTGGTTGGCCATTGTTCGAGCGTAGATGGTGTCGGCGCCGACAGGATTGGCTTGAAAATCAGCGGACTCGAAATACGAAATACTAATTCATGTTCGCAGATGAAGTTGCTGTGGATTCTGTTGGTGGTGGTGGTTATGCTGTGTCACGTGGCTGATGTGACGTCCGGTAAAGCTAAACAAATGACAACCAAAGCTCAGGCTGGGGGAACGACAGCTCGTGCGCAAGCATCAACATCTGAAGCTCAATCTACTGGTAAGAAGCGCTAAACACTTACGACAAAGCTTTTCTTACCAGAATTTAGCTTCGTAATACGACATGTGACGACATCAAATGGGGCATGAATTGCACACTGGTCAGTTTTCCCACGGAAAATATACACAACCAAAAATGTAAACAAAATGGCCATCAGTTCAGCATTTTAATTGTTTTTGTTTGTTGTGGGACGGTTTGCAGAACCTCAAAGTAACAGCTTTGTAACCGTTCCAAGCTTTCCTTGTCCGCCAACTGCAAAACTGGAGAGTTGTCACGTTATAAACAAGTTCCTAAAATAATGTTTTCTTTTTTTTTCCTGCAGATATTCCACCTACGGCAGAAGTTTGATCTTATGCTGAAAGCATGGACGACGCCAATGTCTGGGCAAGAGTTTCTCAACCATTCTATTTCAAGATACAACTTTTCAATATTGGTCTAGTTTATATTATCTTAGAGCAACATGTCCTGATTGTGAACAGGGTTGTAAAGTATGAAACATATTTTATACCAGTTCAGAAGAAGTAATTGTAACCCATTTCAGAACCAACAAACTGTGTACTATTTAAAGTCCATTATTTGATATTTTATGTAAAGGTTTTCGATTGAAAAAAATATGTTGTGTAAATATTTGTAATAGGTGTGATAATATGTGCATTAATATTGTATTTCCGCAATACTCGATCTTATTATTAAAACATGTTGTAAATTAAAGCAATGCTAAGAAAATAAACTATGAAGGACCTGTATTGAGAATCCGAAAGTGTTACTTTTACTTATCCTGAGTCACCTTTGAGTGTTTCCATGGAATAACGTTAGCACAAGGTGCTTATTCATTGCTGTATGTAGCCTGCTGCAGCAAAAGTCTCCCAAATATTATACTTCATTACCATAACATGGAATTTAGTAAGCAAATAAGTGCTACTGCCAGACCACCGTCACCGACAGACGTAGCTCATGCGTAATGCGTCAGATACTCATTCTCACTCTCATTCTCATCTCTAAATTAAACTATTTCTTAATAACTGGTGGTGTACGCAACCCGAAGGGCAACCTGCACAATCATGTGTGATGGTAAAATATATTTCTCTTTCATACAAAAAGGCAACATTCCTGTGGCTAAGCAGCTTGTGTGGCTTGTGGGATTCATTTCTATAATGTTAGTAAATATTATGTTATTAAATAATGTGCTTAACCACCCCCCTTCAAAAAAAAAAACTTAAAAAACTACGCTCTGACTAGGGATCGAACCCAGAACCTCCGTATTTCAAATTATTTAGATAAATTTATAATAAAGGGAACCTAGACCTAACACTGGTACCTACCTAATTGATCAATGATCCCACATTGTTATCTTAGTCATCTGATTTTTATTACTGTATTTCTGCATGTATTATTACATGTGCAATTTGTGTTTATTCTGTTGTGTCAAATGCATTACGTTAACATATGACTAGGCCCATGACTGTTTAGTTGAAAGATGACAAAAATTTGATTATATAGGCCTGATGTAGACTAATGTATAGACCTGTATATTTTGAATTTTTTTATTTATCTTATATCTTATCTTATTTTGTGATTCAATTATTTATATTTCTTCCATAAACCCTGCTAAAACAGGTACGGTACCGTGCCTAAGGGTATTTAAAAAAACATAGGGTACATGTTCATTTTGATTTTTAGGGGAAATAAAGCAGGCCTTATTATTATTATTATTTCTATCATTATTATTATTATTATTATTAATTTTATTATTTTTATTATTATTATTATTATTATTATATTGGATGTCATTTCATACAAACTCGGTTAAAACCGGAGCTAACATGTTGTACGACTTACGTCAAGTACTTCCATGTGTACCTATTCACTACATTATTATTTTTTCTTAACTCTAACTAAAATAAGTCCATTTATAAATTGTAATATTGTTTGTAGATGAATGTTTTCTTTCTGCTGTGTACGGTCGTGGCCGATTTCTCGTCGCCATCCTAGCATTTGCTCTTCGGACTATGGAACACAAAACCATGTCAGGATGGAAGCTGTCTCGGAATCTCGAAGTATCATTCTTAGTTTAGAAATTGACGAACTATTCTACACGTGTTGAGTATTACTGCCTTTTGAGTCTCGATGTATACATTGGTTGAAGATCTAGTTGTTTATGCTTTATGTAGCTTCTTGGTATGATGCCGTATTAGTATTGATGCATTTCCATATAATCGGTCAAAACCGGAGCTAACATGTTATTTTATTCTTATTATTATTATTATTATTATGATTTATTATTATTATTTATATTTTTATTATGATTATTATGATTTTATTATATTGGATGTATTTCATATAAACTCGGTCAAAACCGGAGCTAACATGTTGTACGAACTTACGTCAAGTACTTCCATGACGTGTACCTACACTACATACATTATTTCTAATAAAAAACTAAAATAATAAATTATAATATTATTTGTAGATGAATATGTTTCCTTTCTGCTGTTTACGGTCGTGGCCGATTTCTCGTCGCCATCCTAGCATTTGCTCTTCGGAATATGAACAAGTCAGGATGGAAGCTGTCTCGGAATCTCGAAGAATCATTCTTAGTTTGGCGAACTATTCTACACGTGTTATCGCTCACTCGTCGATTGCGTCGGGGCCTGTAGGGTTGGCTTGGTCGCTTTGATTTAAAGTCCCCCACTGAAAATCAGTTATATAACTGAGTGGGCAGACTCTAAATAAAATTTATTTATTTATTTATTTACTGCCTTTTGAGTCTCGATGTATACATTAGGTTGAAGATCTAGTTGTTTCAGTTTAATGCTGTCATGTAGGTTAGGTTTCGGTATGATGCCGTTGGCCGATATAACGAATGGGATAATACTTACCTTTTTCTGTTTCCACATCTTCTTGATCTCAATTGCAAGTTCGCTATACTTGTCATTTTTTTCTTCCATGTAGTTTCGACGTTATGGCACATTAGGACAGCAACGTCAATAAGGGTAGTTTCTTGTTTCTTCTTGTAAATAATCCGATCTGTTGTGATGTATAGTTTGGTCTGTTAAAACTGTGCGGTCGTAATATAATTTGAAATCTTTACTATCTAGTACTTTCTCCGGTTTGTATTTGAAGGAAGGTGTGTTTGTGTCAATGAGGTTGTATTTGATTGCTTGTTTTTGATGACATGTTTTATTTGACATGCTTTATTCGACATGTTTTGTGCGTGCTTGACATTTTTCGTAACTCTTAGCTTTTCGTTGTTTATTTCAATTGTATGTTCAATATTGTGTAAAGAGCCCATTAGATGAAATGGCATGACGTTTTATTTAATATAATCGGACTAAATCTTGTTTACTGGTTGATATTAAAGTCCAACCCTTCACTGTTATTATCAACATTGCGCACAATGTTCCATCTCACACCGACTTTAAACCAATTCTGCTCCTTGTTGACCGTATAATAAAACCCATTGCTACCAGAATACGAATTAATTTCTTAGTAGATTTGCATAGGCCTCACGATTTCTCTCTCTCAAAATATTATGTAATATTTGCACCAAACAATAAAAAAAATAGTAATAATAATAATTTTTTTAATAATAATAATAATAATAAAAATAATAATAATAATAAAAATAATAATAATACTTGTTGGCCCGAATGGGTGTGAAGTAGTTAATGTGTACCTACGTGAACCAGGGTATTGGGGAGACCTTCTAAACATCACCAGTGACATCCGATATCGAGAAAACTAGGGAAACTAAGTCAGTTTGCTACTCTTACGCTGAACCAAAGCAGACTCAGTCAATAAATGCCAGTCGTCAACAGGGAATGTAAGGGAAATACTGGTGCAAGGGATGTGGAAGAATGTCAGAGCTAATCTAAACAATTTAAAATCTTCTGACCAGTGGCCAAGGTATAACCAAAACCAAAAACCACTACAGTTTAAAAGATCGAACAAGATAAGTTTGTACATTAAACAGTTAAACCAATCGATAACGAAAGATGTCGAATTCCATCTAGGTGCCCGTTAGGGTGCCGCAGCCAAACCGCGGTGCGCTACACACTCAAGCACCTTATACAGCAAGCAGAGTTGGGGTGATTTCGAGGTGTTCCCAGCCGTCATGAAACGTGATGTGGACTTGAAAACTATCAAAATTGAGAGGATTTAGGTACCCGACAACACATGTCAAATTTGGTTGGGATACGAGCATTCCTTCTTGGTGAAAAAATGGCTTGAAACATGCTCAAAATCACTTTAAGGATGTAAGCTACTACTGCTACTACTGCTACTGCCACTACTGCTACTACTGTCTAATTCGCCAGTTTCAATCGGTCCGCGATTCTGACATTACATGTTTGACAAGCCCTAGGCCTTTCCTAGCCAACCCTAGGCCAACCCTAAATCGGTTTTACGCCATTTCTAAAGTTCTGAACAGGCTTTGATGACGTCATTTGAATGTTGTATTGCGGCATCGGTTTTTGCAAGCTCGTCGTTTTGGGGAATAATTTGATTATTGAAGTAACAAAATTATTTCGTATGCTCGGTACACCAATTTTTTCACACTCAGAATTCAAAGCCGTTGCTAGTTCTATAACTTTGCATTGCTCACCTTTCTCATCCAAAAATTGTGTTTCACTTCTTATAATCAGCCTATGACGAGGGCAGATCTAGCCCTGACTTATGGGGGATATGGTAGTTGGGCGAGTGTCAATAGTTTCCAAATTTGTTGAGGAGAACAAATATGAAGGTTGGTCCCACTCTCAGTCAGTCAGCCTGCATAACTTTTTTATTTAAAAACGTCTTTTCCATAGCACTCTTACCGATATTTTGAAAGTGAAAGAAAAAAAGCTGAAAGTTGGTTGAATGACAGAGGAACTTAAGTAAAAAAGGAGGATACAATTACAAAGTGGTTTGGACGGGACAATAGATCCTTTTGGACATTATATGCAAAAAATGAGTCAATAAGAAAATGAAAGTTCTATTTGCAATAACTTACTTAATTTAAAACTATGTTTTTTTTATAATTTTTGTCTCCGCTATGAGTATAAGGGAAAATAATTTTCTGAAATAATGTTCTATGCGCGATTTTTTGTCACATGGTACAAATAAGAGTTTTGAACCGGTAGACAAAAAAAATCGTACATCAAACGTTATTTCAGAAAAAAAATATTTTCCCTTATACTCCTAGCGGATACAAAGATGTGTTTAAACAATTAAAAAATCATTGCTCAAAATTAAGTACTGCATCTAGAACTTTCATTTTCTAATTGGTCTAAAATTTGCATATAATTGCATATATTCTAAATGCATATATTGTCCCGTCGAAAAAAAAAATCGAGTTTCTCTTTTATTGAATTAACTTTCAGCCATTTTCCTTTGACTTTCAAAATGTCGGTAAGAGTGCTATGGCATAGCCTGAAACAATATTATCACATTATTTGGTTATACCCTAGTTTTAACTGGTTAAATTAGCTGGTTTAAAAAGCCTAAAACCCGTTAAAATACTGAAATTACGTAATAGGCCTAGCTAGTCAATAGTGATAATTTGCTACATACGCCTATAAGCAATTAAAACCGAAGTCTCGTGCAAGTCACGTGTCAAGGGATCTCATCGCAGATTTGTTTTGCAAATTTGCTTTTTGTAAAAGCCTATAAACACGTTTCAAAACTAAAATCTAAAAAAATCTTAAAATAAAATTTATGTTGGTTATTTTTACAAGACTCAACTCAACATACGCTGATATTGCATAGTTTTATATTTCTTTCATAAGAATGACGTGACGTACATAAATAAGCTACTTTCCATAAGTTAGAGATGATTCAAGGTGATGTATTTTCTTTAATCCGACCGTTCATTACCTCTTTGTTTTTATCTTCTGGTGTGGTATAATTATATGAATTTAGTATTTTGGCACAAAAGAGTTTCTTATTTTCTTGTTTATTAACACTATCAAAATATTATATTAGAAGTACTTTGAAATAATTTCTGAAAGTCTGCCTAATGCTGAGTGCTCAGTGTAGCAAGTAACGAGTGCGCGTGCGTCCTGGTGCCAGCTGTTGCGTCGCTTCCGCTGCTTGCTTGGTTCGAGCGACTCGAGGGTACTGCCTGCTGTTGCTAAATCGCAACGGAAATTCATTGAAATCATTTGTAAATTGGGATTTGGTTTGAAATTATTTCAAGCAGACGGAAATGAAAACAAACTTTGTTTTCGGTCAATATTGTTTCTGAACTTGTAGGTCAGTGGTGGATTTAGTGGGAGATCAATTGATTTTAAGGAAATAAAATTGAATTTACATATGTACGAGTAATATTAAATGTGCGCGTCAGAGTAGCCTAAATAATAAAGCAGAATGTGAGATATTGTGAGCACTCTCTGTGGGGAAAGATTACATAACGTTAAGCCGAAAGCAAAAAGAACAAATCACACTGTTGGTTAATCGGGTTAAAATGTTTTTTTAACTTCTTGCTCCCAACACTTTTAAATGCAAATCGTTATTGACGTAGACGACAGAACGCGGGGCTGCTACACATTGTTTTACTTCTTCCAATCACCACCCACAATTCACGAGAAATAGTTGAAAATATTGCGTTGGGACAAGCGTAATAGTGAGCGCGGCCAAATGATGTGACGTTATGAGATAAGACTCCAGCAACCTGTAACTCGAACGTCTCGCGACGTCGGGTTGGGCTGGTGGCGGTGGAGGGGGGTGGGAGGGGGGGGGGCGAAGGTGTCTTGCGTCGTTGCTCCTGCTACACACTTGCTTGTCAGTTGGAAATATCACTTCTTGCCTTTAACTACGAAAATATTTAATTAAGTTTCAGTAATGACTGTAACTTCTCCAACTCTGTAACTTTGAATACAGTCTCACCCAAAAACGATATCTACTTCTGTGATAAGGTGCGTTTAGAAAAGAATTCGACGACATTTCTTTTACGTTTCCACGTTTATTAGACTCCACCGAAAAACAAGAGTCTTCATTTATTGGAACCTTATTAATTTTCTTACATCGTTCTTCCTCTCACATAATCATGATGGTTCCATTTATCTCGCCCTAGCTAAAAACATGTCACCCAACTATTTAGGGTGAAGCTACGAACCATTGGGTCTGTCATCCCAAATTTAAAAACTTACAGAGTAATACGATATTAAGGGAGGAAAACTATTTGAAATTCGATATTATCAACTTTTATTGAATTCCGTGTTGACTTGTCTTTTGAGTGCTTCCTGCCGAGACACATAAGTTATTAGAAAACTTCTAATGCGGAAGTTTTCACATGAACTCTTGTGTCCACAGGATTCTGTCCGCACGCAGTGAAGAGCTAACTAAACAATATTGCACCGCTGGTGTCACACTGCCGACCCAGGCCGTAGACTGGAGAATGCGAGGCGATAATATAATTTACGATTACGCCCGAAATGTTATTGGCATTATGCTCCTAGAAGGCTTTTCATAGCCACGTTGTTGGATGAGTGTATTTGCACAAATTCTCTGCTTTCCAAAATTTAGATTTTTATTTGTTTTTCCATAGAATAACATTTAAAAGTTCTAGCAAGTAGTAGTATCAACCAATATCTTAAGGCTGTGTGTTCACCAAAAACCAAAATCCAAAATATGCATAAAACAATAGTTATAGATTTTGATGATTAATCAGTCTTTTGAAAAGATCAAAATACTTTTTAGGATTTTTTTGGTCGATGCATTTTTCCTCTATTGTTAATTTTTTGAACGATTTTTGGTGCTAAGTTTTTCCAAAGGTATACCATTTGGATGGCTGATATTTTTATTGTAGCTTACAGTAAACTCATCTTTGACTATAGAATGAGGTATTGAAATGTGTATCTTCAAAACCTTACATTTTACAGTGTTTTATATTTTCCGGTACTTTTGTGGTATACCGTCAAAAGAAAATAAGGAAGATCTTGAGATATGAAAGCTTCCATTTAGCCTGGGGTGTATCCCCCAGGCCGAACAAGGGTCTGTTGAACAAGGGTCTGTGTGTTGACCACAAATGTTTGTGCAATGATTATACTAGGGAAACGCCAAAGTCGTTGGTAGACGAGTGAGTGAGCCATGTGTTGAGTACCAGGTATCATTCCCCTTAATGGGCTAGATCCAGCCTTAGGTATAGTGGAGGAAAGGGGATGTTCCCGGGTTCTCAACACATAGCTTGCCCACTCGTCAAACGACTGGCGTTTCCCTAGTATTAAAATCGTGGGCTGCTAAATTACTAATTCATTAATTTGCCGTTATTTTAGGTTTTTGTTTTAAAAGATGTGTTTTCCTCAAAAACGACGGTCAGGTCAAATTACATAGATTAATAACAGCGCACACTTCCGTTTTCAGGACTTGAGTTACACACTCACAAACACTGGAGCCAACATTTTCTATCAAATAATCAAATAAAATACTGTTTTCCATTTCCCCCGCAGATACGTTGACAAGCCCGCGCCCAAATAACGTATGGCGAGCGAAATGTTTACTTCTGCAAGAGCCACAAAATAAAATAATATTATCTCCCCTGCTGAAAGTCAATCCTCGTAATTGATTGGCTAGGCTATAAAATAACTATTTATTTATTACGTATTATCTCAGTCGAAAAAACGTATGCCACGCCCTTATAATAGCTGGCTCAGTTGGCTTACCTAATTAATTAAAACTCAGATAGTTGTTTTATTATGATTTCTCGAGAGAAGGCCTTGTTAGCTATCTACCCTCGTACAACTGCAAGGGCAGAGACGTAGATCACACTGATATCACATGGGGCACTCGCCAGGAATCTACTGTTATGTCTCAAGGCTTCCTTTGCCTGGCTATACTTTGTATAGACTTCCATGTTGAGAAAAATACTCATCAGAACATAACACTTATTACACAACGAGATAGAATAACTTAATAAGAATAAAAAAAGGGGAATATACCTTAACTTTTTTTATCACTCCACTACATTAAGGACTTCATTCTGAATACGTTTATCATATTATTTATTATTCGAATAAGATTTTCAATTATAAAAGTAAGGTGAAAGTTGCATTAATAATAATGGCGGGAAAAATGATCACCTACGTCACTATGGTACTGATGCGAATCGGCCAATAAGGTGATGCCAAACAGTGATATTAACTTTGCAATCTAAGTATGTATGTAAGCCTATTGGTCAACAATGCTCTAGCGTGCTCTAGACCTGAATCTTGACGTCACGTGTTGTTTGCGCGGGTTATAAAATACTACAAACTTTGAGCCTCAATAGCATTTAAAATATTTTCTTCAAATTGCATTTTTAATTGCAGTACAATGGCAATTAAAGTGGTTTTCTATCCATTTCTTACACCCACGTCAATATTTGGACTTGGTGCATATTCCCTAATTCAATGTGTATGTGCCATGCACTTAATCAAACACTAACAATATAATATTGTAGTGCCCCCGATAAGTATCAATCAATCGATAATGATTGATAAGAATCAAGGCTCTCAATTAATACTTTTTGACCTGAGGGAAATACTGAGATGGGAGGTTGGGAATGAAAGATTTCACCGTGAAATCATGAGCTCTATGTAAACAAACCAAATATAATAAACGATATGCGAGTTACACAGAACAATGCTTATGAATTTAACAGAGGTTCCCGAACTATTTTTAAAAATCCTTTCTTCATCCAAAATATCCATCCATCATCAACACGGGCAGTGCTCATCATCAACACGGGCAGTGCTTCATCATCAACACGGGCAGTGCTTCATCATCAACACGGGCAGTGCTTCATCATCAACACGGGCAGTGCTTCATCATCAACACGGGCAGTGCTTCATCATCAACACGGGCAGTGCTCCATCATCAACACGGGCAGTGCTTCATCATCAACACGGGCAGTGCATCATCATCAACACGGATAGTGCTTCATCATCAACACGGGCAGTGCTTCATCATCAACACGGGCAGTGCTTCATCATCAACACGGACAGTGCTTCATCATCAACACGGGCAGTGCTTCATCATCAACACGGGCAGTGCTTCATCATCAACACGGGCAGTGCTTCATCATCAACACGGGCAGTGCTTCATCATCAACACGGGCAGTGCTTCATCATCAACACGGGCAGTGCTTCATCATCAACACGGGCAGTGCTTCATCATCAACACGGGCAGTGCTTCATCATCAACACGGGCAGTGCTTCATCATCAACACGGGCAGTGCTTCATCATCAACACGGGCAGTGCTTCTTAGATCGCAGATAGCTGATGTAAAACATCGTTTACAGAGTCCGGGTGCAGTTAAAACATGACGAAATAACTGTAGTATAGTGAAATTTTTTTCGCCTTCGGCGAAAGGGCCTCCGGCGGCTGGGGCTTCGCCCCAGACCCCAGCTGCACCAGGTTTGCCCCCCCCAACTTTCAAAACGTTCCGACGCGCCTGCGGGCAGTGCTCCATCATCAACACGGGCAGTGCTTCATCATCCTCTAATCGCCGATCGCAAAACTGCGCAAAGCCTAAAACAAATTTAAAAATGTAAATTCATATAATTATGTAATATTCAAAAGCGATAATTTTCTATGCAATGTTAACCGGTGTCTCTCCGTATCCGCCTCTGAGGTTTGGTGTCATCGAACCTAAAACCTCCCGAGTAAGACTAGCAAGCGTTGCGCATGGTTCAACTTTTTGCATCGAATTAAGAACATATTTCCTTCCAAACACAATATAGAATATAATTCATGTTCTGCATAAGACACTAGCGCCATTATTAACACTACTCTCTAGGTTCATTTTGTGACGTGATTTATAATCAGTAAATCCTCCAAATTAGCAAATAACCAACATTAACATCGTTAAACATGCATCTAAATATATCGGTTTCGCAAGCAGTCCAGTGTATCATGGTGTATGGTATCGACCACAAAACTACCTGTGTTATCAACCCTGGGTGTTTTATTATTAGATTCCGTTTCCCAGTGGGATCAAATCCAATCCGTAGAGCGGTCACCAAAAACCGGCGATTTGTAAAGGTTTGTTACGATGCCTTCAATAGCCATTCAATCCCCCAGTGGTGAACGTAGTTGGATGAGCGTAGCGAGCGAAGCGATGATTCCATTTCACCACACTGGAGAAAAAAATCCGGAATGTTTTTTTTCTTCTTTCTTTTTTTTGTATTTTTGTGTGTTTGTTAACACGATTCTGGCTAAACCGATACTCCAATTGCGATGAAATTTTCTGGAGGCCTTCGAAATCTTTGAACTTAGAACTGCCACGTTTTTGAACGCAATCGAAAAATTGTTTCTCATAAAAATCGCAATTTTACGATTTAAAAAATATCTTCGACTGCTTTATCCGATTGTAATGATTTTTACAAAGAACCTTAATTTTATGAATTGATATATTCGTGTGAAATTTGAGCGGAATCGAAAAATTATTTCACATGGTAATTGCAATTTTACGTTTTTTTTTAAAAAAAAAATTTCTTCAACTTATAACACATACATGCTTTATCCGGTTATCATTTTTTCACAGAACCTTAATTTTATGAACTAACATATTTGCGTGAAATTTGAAAGTAATCGAATAAATATTTCTTATGAAAATCGCAATTTTACGCTTTTTTCGTGTTTAAACAATGACGCTCATCCAACAACGCGCCTGAAAAAGCGTTTGCGAAGCTTCCTAGTTCTATAACACAGTGGTACATTGTTTTATCTACCCCTACAAAAGCGATGCGTAGATAAGTGGGAAACGTTTTTTTTAAATAACTCTTCTTATCCAAGGATATTAGACAATCAATTCAGGTTTCGGATTTTGTCCGAGTTCAACAAAATTTTTATAGCTGTCATAAAATGGCATGTCCGTTCCAACAGTCATCCGAAGTTAATGGCTGTCTGTCTGTCAGTCAATCAATCAATCCGTCTTTGTTTAAGCTGCAGACATCAGCCATTAAACGTTTATCATGTTATGTTTCATAATTCCATGGATTCAATTGCTAAAACGATGAATGCATTGATTTTGTTCACCCCAAATTCCATCTATGTTTGGAACTAAGCCTAGGTCTAACGTTAAACAACTGAGATTTAACTTATAAGAACCTTGAACCTTCATACTTCTCTGTTTTATTTTACTTATTTTAGTATGCGATTCTCTTTTATCAAAGTAATGTGCTGTCTTAATCCACCTGAAATATATTGGTCGTTCTTCTCTGTAACAGAATTTCTTATTTAGTTTACTTATGATTTATTTTATTGATATATATATATATATATATATATATATATATATATATATATATATATATATATATTATATATGTTAGTACTTTAGACAGAAATTAAAAAAGTGACTACACCGGGGTAGACAGAAGTTAAAACACTGGGTTACACCGGGGTTAAACCCCGGTGTAGTCACTTTTTTAATTTCTGTCTAAAGTACTAACATAACAGCGTCATAGTCGCCTACTATAAAGCCAAGTTAAACATCATATTTCCCAACTCTAGGGTTACAGAGATGGTTTGTATTCTCCAAGTTAATTTCGTATGTAGTCTAATAGGCAGTGCAATCTGCTCTACACACGTTATTAACAATGTACAAAACAGACCAAAAATTAGACAGTTTTAAATTGGTGGCTGCATAGCTCAGTTGGTAAGAGCATAGCCCGGACAGCTAAGGTCCCGGGTTCGATCCCCGGTGTAGTCACTTTTTTAATTTCTGTCTAAAGTTCTAACATAACAACGTCATAGTTGCCTTCTATAAAGCCAAGGTGAAACATAAGCCCGCTTTGAGGACAATATTAGTAAATGATAGCAGTTGTAATAAAAGTATGCCCCGACTGGGGATCGAACCCAGAACCTCTGGCTTAACGCGCCATAGCTCTGCCAATTGAGCTATACTAAGTTATAGTATAATAATAAAAAATGTTGTTTTTCATTAAACAGTATTTTATTTTGTAGAAATATTTATTTTAATTCTTATTTCACCAATCTCATAATTAACATATATCTACAAAATATATGTTGAGTGATGACGAAAGAACTCCAAATGATATCCATGCTCAATCCAAGGCTCGAATGAGTTCAGCCAAATTGACTAAATAAGACAATTATTGGTGTCGTTAGTTTTATACACATGCACGCCCGAGCTTATCTAGATAAGATTTTTTACATGTTATATTGACGTTAGGTCTGATTCTACACTGTTAGCTACAATCACGTGAAAGTTCGTCCAAAGTTAAAGTCTGTGGATTTCAT
Organism: Sweltsa coloradensis; assembly: GCA_024449915.1. Taxonomy (NCBI): domain Eukaryota; kingdom Metazoa; phylum Arthropoda; class Insecta; order Plecoptera; family Chloroperlidae; genus Sweltsa; species Sweltsa coloradensis. The sequence goes on along the minus strand of JAMZAV010000497.1, from coordinate 31,379 downwards.
GTTTGGTTTCTCGTTGGTTCATTTGGTGTCAACATATTTTTGTCACATAACTTGATTCCCAAAGACACACATAAGGAAGCGGCGAGACGTTTAAATTTAAATGAAATTATGTTTGTATTCTGCGTTTGAAAAGCATGAACAAGTTATAGGAACATATAAGTACATAGTTGTTTTAAAAACTGGAATTGCTGGAACAAAAACATATAGAAAGCAGTTCGTTACTCTCAATTTAGGGTTAGTACAAATAACGTATAAATAACAACACGAAAATTTGTTTTGGGGTTAAAAATTAAAAATAATTACCCACAACAAAAACAAGTGTCACATTAACTTATTACATATTTTAGTTCAGTATTACCTGTACTCAAGTATATTTATTCAAGTTTGCTATTTAAATGTGTAGTTACTATATACATTCTTGTATACCATTATTGCGTATGGAAATATGGTTGAAAACATTAAATTATAGCCGGAAGAAAGCGATTTGAACAAGAAACCAGTACACGGCCCATGCCTAGAAGAATGTTCCAAGACACATACATCTTACAGTCTTACGGTTATAACTGCAATTTTGAAAAGGTTAAAAATGAGTGTAGTCTTTTCAAAACATGTGTTAATGCTGATGGTATGTGAAGTACCCAAATACAGTGTAATTCATAGACTCAAAGCTTGAACATAATAACACAAAAATGTTAAGCCTTGGTATAATATTGTATTAGTAGAGGGAATAATTTGATATTTAAAATACTAGACGAAGTCTTAAAGTTTAAAAATACATTTGAGAGACAACACCGAAAATATTACCTATTGACTTATAATGGGAACGATACTGTGTAAACTGACAGTTGTTGTTGTTTTTTGATTTTTTTATATGCGTGGCCATGGGCGGCCATGATGGAATGACGTCACGCTTGCACTGCGTTTGAAATGAACATGTTTACTGTTTCAGTACTTATTCCTTACTTTTCTTTGACGCGCCTGTGCTTTATTTGCACCAACAGTTTAGTGGAACTGAATTAAATTCCCATTTAATTAAAATTGCTAAATACACAACTAAGGAAAGAATAGAAAATATAATATTATTATTTATACGAAAACTAAATGAACTGAACATCATTGTTCTAACACCACAATCAATTTCAATTATTATACAAGCTGTATGTCTTTACAATCTTTTTATTATAGCATTATAGAGACGTCATGTAACAAAACTCACAATCAAAATCAATATAATGTTGATTTTTGTAAGATTTTGTATTTGGAGGACGAAATGACTTGTTTTTCGTCACTTTTAGTTTATCAAGGACAATTAAGTTACATATTTCACAACATAATCAACCTTTCATTTGTGTTTACAACCAATCTTGTTACCTCACGACACTGAATAATGTAACGCTAGTTATTGAACAAAAATATTGAAATGCTCTTACAACTTTGGTTGTATAAATAAAGACTTGTAAAAATGTTTAACGATTCAATGTTCGAACAAGTCCCAATAAGTGGTATATTTATCTATCAATTTGAAATGCAGATATCGACCACGTGGCGAGCACATGAGGGACGATTCGCAGGTTCAGCGTCGTGTGTACTTTTTTTTTATTATATATATTTGGATAATTTAAATTAATATCACTTTAATATTTTTAATATCTTATTTATTTATTTATTTATTTATTAATTTGTCAATGTATTGTTAACAGGGCAAAGCCCCACCAGTAACGTATAATAAAAACAAAATCACATGTACAAACATACAAGCATAACATAGTTGTGACATTATTAACCGCTACGGTTTGCTATTTCTTTACTTCTCACTTCTTTACTCTTCCAACTGGCCAGCTCTTTACCCTTTCATATTTTCCCACGACGTCTGTAACACTGACGTCGCGACGCGCACGTCACGAATGTTCGCCAACATCTGAATCGCACGACGTCGTGGGCAGTCATTCACTACAGGAAGTATCTGCGCTCTCACGTAAGTTCTCTTGTGCATTTATTTCCCATTTTCTTCCTTGTTCTCTTAACAGCTCTATAAAACTATTAATTACAGTCCACTTAAAATCTCGGTATAGGCATCTCGGCCTAAACACACAGGAACATTATACAAACATCTAAAAAGAAAAGATAATAAATATGACAGTGATACTGTCAAAGTCAACCTTAAATTAAAACTTAAAATTCAAATTTACACATAATCATGAATTGCTTTCTTGAAAGAAGTCATGGACACATTAAATGGATCTGGCTCTGACGGAGCTAGATCACTGTAAACTTCCTGAACACGCAAATATGATATCGAAATAATTGGTGTCTTTCTATACATTTATAGTGTGCAATATTACTATTTTAAACTTTGTTTAACTAAACAGTTCATTATTTTCGTCAGCATCTATACTTGATTAGTTTTATTTAGTAGTCCTCCTTTGTAAATCAGTTTTAAAACTAAATAGTATTTACGTTAAATAAATAAATAAATGCAATAGAATTGATAATTGTATTTTAAACTTTTTTATATATTTATTTATTTTATAAGATAAGATAAGATAAGATAAGATATTTTTATTCACTTAGACTTGTAGTGTACAAGTATAACTCTTTGCAGAGAAAGTGAATAGTCTATGATTAATAATAATAAAACTGATATTAATAATGATATACAGTGTAAGAAGAAAGAATAGTTAAATATAAAGCAAAAATTGATATTGATATTGATATTGATATTGATATTGATATTGATATTGATATTGATATTGATATTATATGATGATTGATTATTAATAATGATATACACAGTGTTTATGTTAAAGTAGAGTAGATGCAAAATAATAGTATGCCCTACTAGATTAAGAACTCATATAGAATAAAGAAAAGTTGGATATACCCTATTCAGTTAAAACATTGATTTACAAAGTAGTACCACAATTTACAGCAGTTGCACAGGATACAGGACACAAGTCGATGCAAAGGGTTGAGAACATCGCAAGGCATGTTATTCAACACGCTGCGTGGGGGAGTTTAGGGAGATCTCCGGAAACAAGTGAGGAAACATCTGACTTATCTCTCTTAGATAATGGTTTGTGCTTCAGTCTTAGCACTAATCTGAATACATTTAACAAGATACTGCTTTGTGTACGTGTTAAGAGCGCCTTGCGTATTACTAGATTCAAACAATAGCTCGGAAATCTTCGTGGGCTAAATCAGGGTTGCACACGAAGAATTGATTTCTTTTTAGTCTACCTACACACATGTTAACATTCTAGAACTGAGTCGTGAACGTCATATAGATGAAACAATCTCCGTCGTTGTTCATGGATCTAGTCTTCATAGTCATACCCTGTCTTCAGGCGCGTCGGAAGTCTATTTTTCCAGGGGGGGGGGGGCGAACTTTCCCAGGAAGAGTACATGCTTCCATACATAGTTACATAATATGCATCTAATGGAGTCAGTGGCGTTCGGTGAAATATATTTCGGGTGGGGGGCTTCAACGAACGACTCAATGGGAGGGGGGTTTCCCACAATAGCGCCGCATGCAATTTTTGGAAAAATACGTATTTTTGAAGTGGTTTTTACGTGTTATAGAAGAAGTTAAGTGGCTTTGATAATTATGCTTTTATGCTTATTTCGTCATTTATCTGCGAAAGTATATTCTCGCCCCCCCCCCCCCCCCGGCTCCGACGTCGCTGCCTGTCTTAAAATAAAGTACCACGAAAATAGGAAATCAAGTTTAACATTACAAAAAAAAAATAATACAATACATCTGACCGGTGTTGGGTGAAAAGGTAATATAGGCTGTAAGATACCATTAAAAAGAATTCGATAATTTGTGGTTGTTTTTAAATGTTTTGCAAACGCAATGAATTTTGTTCAGGAAAGTAATATTTGTTACCCCTGATGCGAGGAAGATTTTCTTGTGTTATTGCATTGATAACCATAACAAAGCAACTAAAAGCAAAGTACTTTCCGGTCGTATTCTAAATGTCCAACTTTCGCTCCAACGGAGAAAACTTTGCATTCAATTGTTCGCGTAAACAAAAATCTATATTCTTGTAGCTGATGTTGAAAAGTTTTCTCGGGGCTTCCGCTGTTAGTAAGTCATTCTCATCCAATGCTATCATCGCCCATATCTGTTTCTATTGCGTGAAGCCGTCACGTCGTCTAAGAAGGGCTATCAGTATCACCCCTAACTGGCCGTGCTTGCAGTGTATGGTAGGTATGCTCACTAATGCAATGCATACATTTCCGACTAAAATAATCTACATTCGACTTGAATAGAATTTAAAATCACTACTTAATAACATTCTAACGAATTCTCGTTCTTTGTTTTGGTTAAATCTTGAGGATTTAAGGAAATGAGAAATGCAAAAGCTTTATTGCTTCCTTGGCGGTCTGGGAATGTAGGTTAGGAAGTTATATGTAAACGAGCTGGGTCGTTTATATTCACTATAGAAAGACGCTGGTCAATGCGCTGGCTTGATATAGTGTACTCTCTTAGTTAGTGACATCCAAAGTATCACGATGATAACCCAGGGCTTGAAGTTCTTCATGCCTCAAGTCTCGAATACTGCGGCCTCGTATTTAGTTTACGTTGATGCAATAAATTGTCCCAAATCCTTAAAGCCATTTGGACTGTTAATTGATCTCATTCCAATAAAAACAGGTCGTAAAGGTTTCAATTGAATAAGTTTCATTGGTTAATCGTTACAAAATGTATCCTAGTCTACATTTGCTCATAATATAAATATCATAGTATATAAAGATTGGTTTAAACCATTTAATATTTTGATTTCGAAGAGTTTTGAGTGAACCTGAAAATCTCGTTTTTGTCTTTGATGAGTAGGGTAGGTTATCCCTTAATCCCCTTAAATAACGCTATCCCTAGGGGGAGGCATCATCCTATTGGAGGTAATACCTCGGCGTAATCTAAGCGACCACCCCGCGCGGACAATCACTAAACGAGTTAAGCCTACGTGAGATGTTATTTAGGGATGTTTTCAATGAGGACTTAGTGTTCATGCTCCAGAATCAGTTCTCTATATCAACATTTAGCCGCCTATAGCAATTTCATGCGACCGACGTCGCTATATTTTGTATTTCATTTTATAATGTCGTTCAAGCGGACTACCAGAATCACATGCATGGATGTAACCCTTGTGCTTTTTTCTGATTGTAACAACATATCAGGCATTTGTAATGTTTATATCGTTGATGCTCTTGCAGTGTTTTTATTATTTAAAAACACATTTTTCTCCAGTTCATATACATGACCGTATACATGGGAGAGGTAGCTTCTGTTTAAGGGGTAGAAGGGGGTGAAATAATAGAAGTTGGTAAAAATTACAAAAATCTAAACTGCAATTAAATATTGTCTTAACATTACAGAAATAAGACATATTGTAGATAAAAGTCTTAAATTAAATTTAAATTTAATGTGAACATATATTATGTAAATCTGTCCGGATTATGCAGCCTTTGGTATTCATTCACAAATTGATGCACTATGATTAATTTTATGATTTTTAACATTAGCCTACCAATCATGTCACGACTCTTTTTAAAGCTGAGATGAAGTAGAATAGAAATATAATGAAATGAAATTCCAACATGTCATGTTGACCAACGCACTTTTCCTCCCTTTCATTATGACTATACTCATTTACAATATACAGTCATGACTCTATACTTGTTTACAATATTCAGTCATGATTGTATGCTTGTTTACAATATACAGTCATGACTGTATCTTGTTTACAATATACAGTTGGTGTGTACGTGTAGATGCTCCTAAAAATTTGAAAATACGGATTTACAATATTTGCCGTTTGTAAGGTTGGTACAAGTCGTTACGAGTTAGTATATAGTTGTCCCGGGCCCCACTTAAAGGCCCAGTCTTGTCTTGAAATCGTAACAGCTATTTTATTCCATGTACTGTTCTACGTACGTAGAAAAAGGAATTTTCAAAATCGGTTGAACGAAATCGGATTTACTTACATTTGAACTAGCTCGCGCGAAGACTACGTGTGACGTCACTTGGGGGAGAGAAACGAGTTCGGCCGGTCGCCCGCTACCTGCTACCCTTCAGTCACAGCGATGACTGCGCGAGGGACAGGGAGGCCAGGCCGTATCGTGTTAAGACAATCACCATGGATCACACAAACATAAGAAAAATTATACATATGGTATATTTCTTTCAATCAATGTATTTTGCAAAGTTACTGTTTATTGGCTTATTGATAATTATGTATAACGAAATGCCACGATCATTATAACGCTCATTACTATACATCCGAATAGACACAACACTTGTTCACCATTGTCACAAGATTTAAAAAACAACACATATACAACATAAATATGAAACACTTAATATGAACACACTTAAGCACAAGGTACATGCAGTTTTCTTGTAAGTTTTCATTACCCGAGTGAACGCCTAACACTGATGGGCAGCGCCAACCCTCTACCTGGCTATCGGTATGCGGGCGGACTCACGCCAAGTGACGCATCGCTAGGAAGGGTGCAACCAACAAGGCGCGCGAATAGCTTCAAAACTTGTTGGGCGATTTCATTGCATTTTTTTCTGATCTCTATGATATCATACAATCTTTTTAAAATTCAAATGATGTTTGAAGAGTGGACTGGGCCTTTAAGATTGACCCAAAGTTTGTTTCGAAAAAAATTGTAAATATCTTTAATTTATTTCGTCTACAAGAGGTGAGATATCACGATACAAGCAAACATGGCAGGATCTACCGTATAATAACCACGGAAAACTTTCACTCGGGAATACCGACTGATGGACTGAGGATCAACTCTTGATTCAAATACTCTCGCGCTACCGTACGATCCCCACTTAGGAGGCTGTAGGTAGATGGAATAAGCAGTTGTACAATTTGATGCACGTTTATTTCTTGGTCCCTTTGTCTTGAGTTATTTCTGAATCGCATTGCATTTATCAATCGCATAGGGTTGGGCAATAAACAACAAACAGACAAAGATGACACAACACAAGTTGCTGGCACGTTCAATTTATTTGTTGCGCAAATTGTTATCTGGCCATAGCAGATGCGATTGTCAGACATACTGCTGTCCCTATAAAAATGGTTTTAGTCAAGGAGAAGAGTGCAATGTTGACGGTCATTTATAGAGGTAGATATAGACAATAGAGCATCTTTAATCTTTCTTATCTGTTTTGAAGTTGCCTGCATTATATTTTCTTACCTAAGGTACTGGAGCAAATTATTATACTAGTATGTGAGATTGCATTTGGTCATGTTACGTGTTTGCTTTCCGCTACTGGCTAAGTGGCAATCTTGACTTGGGCTCTCTCAATCTGACGTTCGTCGTGGTCACAAGGTAGATCCGGATGCCATCTGTATTCCTTCATTAAGTCGGACGAGGTCCGGGTAGCAGGGTGAATACCAAACCATAAATATTTAAATATTAATAAAATATAACAAACAATTATCACCGAAGATAACAAAATATGTTACTTCTTGAGATGTTATCAATTTGAATGTTTCACAGCCAAAATACGTGGCCAAAATATGTAATTTTATTGATTGATTGATTGATTGACGTCTTTATTAAGGCGGGATTAAGGCTAGTGAAGCCTTATCTTCCATCCAACCTGATTTTAGTGATACATACAAAAATAATTAAATTTAATTGTTACAGCTTATCCTAGATATAAAAGTAAACAAAGAATATTTCATATGAATGATGAAATGAAACTAGATTAACAAAATACATGTATATAAGGTTATTTACATAATAATGAACTTATATTACTGTTATAGAACTTAGTTGTGTATGTGCGTTCATCACTTGTGCTTAAATCCTCGAACAATAAGAGCCACGGGACATGTCGACATGACAACTGGCTGATCACTCGCATAATATACAAGTTTATTTAATCAATTAAATACATATTTAAAGATTGCTCTTCACCTAGTCTCTTTAATAGTACCTTCCCTAACTGCATTCTACAGTATAGAAGACTTTTAAAATGATCTGTAACTAAATTGATCAAGAAAAGTTAATTCTGTTCATAATCTAGTATTATATGATTGTTTGTGTTTTATGTAATTTTAACGTCTCTAGTGTTAATTGTATTAAACCCAATTGAACATAACTAGGCATATGCCTACTTATTTTATATTTGAATTGTGATTTGCAATCTCGTACTTTGTATTTTCCTATTAGCTATTACCTCTTTCTATTTTGTATTTTGTATTTTGTATTTTGAACTTATAATTTATCTTATTCAAATCATGTTAATAACTATGTGCTATAACTCAATTTTCCAGAATCTGACCTTTTCCTGTACAACCGAAAGGTATCATATTTTGTAACGAAATACATTTTGTAATAAATAATATATTAATGAAAATAACAAAACATGTATGGACATACATGTGCCTACTAACTGTGTGGTAATTACCGTGCACCGCGAGTTAAAAACGTGCTTTTTTAACTGTTTCATCTGCCGTGCAAGTGGGTTGATGCTCACAAATGTATGGCAATGTTGCAGTCAACATACAGCAATCTAAGGCAATTGAACCATTCTGGTTTGCACAATACTGATACGAATATAGCTTAAACCAGGGCCATAATGGATCGTCAAAAACGAGCACTGCTGCACTGATGTGTACACAAGCTTATTGACAAGCACACACAACATACAATCACATATAGAGATAATTCGTTTTCGTGACAAGCCTGGCCAGGGTGCCAGGTGTCTAACTAGGCATATTGAAGTCAGGGCAATTGTGAAGGGATGTCCGAGAGCTTTTTAAGAGGACTCAATCCCTTGCATTAGCAATAACGACTGATGAAAAACGACCTCAAAAAACCTTCATTTAGGATTGCCGTTCTCGATGGGTTTTGCACCCGGGCCCTCACGTTTGAGAGTCGACTGTCGGTCTCACAAAATTATATTCAGGCGCGTAGGAACGTTTTGAAAAGTGGGGGGGGGGGTCAAATCCATTAGCAAGTTTTGAGGGTGGAAGCTGGGGTCTGGGGCGAAGCCCCAGCCGCCGGAGGCCGTTGTGGCGAAGGCGAAAAGTTTTTTCACCATACTACAGTTATTTCGTCTTGTTTTAACTGCACTCGGACTCTGTAAACGATGTTTTACAGCAACTATCTGCCATCTAAAAACTCAAAAAATGAACGTGACGTGGCCCATTTTTAGTAAATTTCAACTTAATTTTTTATGTAATGACGAAGCATATAGGCAAACATATTCGTTTTACGAAGGTGAATGTCGAATTGTATAAGTGTATATGCATATCAGAACAGACATCAGACAGAAGTGGGGGGGGGGTCAGCGTGAAAAGTAGGGGGGTCAGAGCGGAAAGTGGGGGGGGGGTCAATTTCCCCCCTCCCCCCCCTTCCTACGCGCCTGATTATATTGTAGACCCTTAGTACCTTACGAATGTTTATGTGGATATTTAGGCCTACATACAAACTATAGGTACTATCTATCTTATCTTTAGGAACATATTATATGATGCGGAATATCAAATAAGCATAAATTAACATCACTGATGTTATTGAAATTGTTAATTTATTACCTTTCCGAAATTGTGTTCATTACAAATCACTTCCTCTTGTATAGCAGGAAGTAATAACAAGGCGGTTAATTTGAACACTTCAATCCTCCCTACCTCCAATAGTTGAGATTGAGTGAAGTTATAAGATGGATAAGTTGGAATTAAAGTTATAATGGTGCAAGTTGGAAAACAATGAAAAAAAAACAAAAAAAAACACTCAATCCCATCCAAGCTCAGTTTTGCATGTCAGTCCAGCAGCTGTTCTGCTGTTGTGCGATTGTTTACGAGTCACCCTGCAAGAGACGTGTCCAGCAGCTGTTGTGCGGTTGTTACGAGTCACCCTGCAAGAGACGTGTCCAGCAGCTGTTGTGCGGTTGTTACGAGTCACCCTGCAAGAGACAACCGCCGCTAAGTATGATATCACGTTTGTTCGGCGGCCACGTACAGCATAGTAGGGAATTCTTTCCCACACAGGAAATTACTTCGAGCAAAACTCTCTAACCTCCCTCCTCTGTGTTCGGCAGGCTCCTGGCGACTATGGCGACTGGACTTGGTTTTGCGTTGAGCGGTCGAACGGTAGCCTTCGACTTGACCCAGGTCAGTAGCTCGGGTAGTGGACTTCACTCTAGCTAGGTTTACCAATGCAAGAAATGTTGTGAAGCAGACTTCCGTGCACAATTATTTTAATTTATATTCGTCATTTAGACTGTAGGAGAAAATATAATTGTATGTACTACCTCCTATCAACACAATCGGAGTTAAGGTTAACCGATAAAGTAGATACTACCTTACATTTCTTCTACATTCTCTTTAAACTTTCAACTGCTTCAAAACAGATCGGTTCACAGCTGATTTTTTATCGGAACACGAATTTTATTTATAAGAAAGGGGAGCTGAAGTTTAGGCAACAGCTAATGCACACGTTAAAATGTTGATGATTGTAGCTGAACCGTTAGTTATAAAATTACAAAATTTTTTAAATGATTGTGAATATAGAACCTTTCTGTTTAAATCCACACTTGGTTGCAAAGAACAGGCCATAAATAGTAATTGCGAAACTAAAGTCCAGAAAGAAAAAAAAAATACAAAACATGGATTTCGATTCAGGAAAACCGCATTAAACCGTTTATCTTACAATAATAGAAACGATCCTGAGCGTGCACATTGATTTAAACGTTAAATTTGTTTTTATCCATTTATTAATTTTACCTTAATTAATTGTTTTAACACGTTGCTGCATTAAATGTAGCTTGAAAAGTGCATAGCACCATTCACATTTTGTGTCTAACAACCTACTTAATACTAAAACACCGCAATTAAATTTATTAAAAATACACATTCACAATAATAGAAAACAATGAGTGAGTGTGTGTGTAGGCGTGAAAAAAGTGAGTGATGAAAGAACAGATCCTTGCGGCACTCCTGATGTGACATCTATGAAGGACGATTCACCTCCTTGAAACACTACTCTTTGACGCCGACGTATTACGAAGTCTTTTAGCCTCTTATGTATGGGTCCAGTAATGCCGTACATTGAAGAGCAACCTCCTTATTCCAAGTAACTTTTTAAGTAGAATGTCCCTCTCGACGGTATCAGAAGCCTTGGTGAGATCAAGCAGCATAGCTGCAGTATATTTTTTATCGTCTAGTTCCTTTTGTATGTATGACAAGGCATCTGCAGCGACTGATGTTGTGTTTGAGCAAGATCTAAATACATATTGACCTCGACCTCGATCGTGTAAAATATTTTGAGCGTGTCTATAATAGTCTTAAAATCACAGCCAAAATATTGTTGTCTCAAAAATAAATTGTCTGCCATTTTTTTTAAAAATTTTTTGATAATATATAATAGCCATAAATAGATAGCCATAAATTGCTTAGAAACTTCGAAAACAATATTTAAAATTCAAAGCGTTCAAAGTTCAAAGGACACTCTATTGGGATTTAATTTGTGAGCCGCCTCAAAAATCGGAATTGAACCTCGGAATTGCTAATTACTAAGTTGGTTGACATTTCCTATAGGATTGTATATTGTAGATTGTTCTGCTGAGCTGCTGAGCTGCAAGCCCATGCCGTCCGTGTACCATCAGCCCTGATTCATAGGGGGTGGTGTGTTCAGACTACGTATTTATATTTTCTCGGTAAACCAACGCTAATTTACTTTTGATATAATGTACTGCTGCTCTTATAGCCATGCTGGTGGCTTCATACTATTTATTACATATTATTTCTCCTAGGATTCGCTCTGCGCTAGTCTGTGGGCTGCTACCTGGTGTTGGTGATAGGGATTGTGATTGCCATGCCCAGGGAAGAGAGACATTGTTATTGTGGCTTGGGAACCTAGACAAGACAGTTCATCTGACATATTTAGGGACGCATGGTCAGAGAATTGGCTTGTATACCTTCGCAATGCGTTGTGAAACCTTTATTTACCTGTTTATTATTGCAGTGTTATTGTATTATTATAGTTGTTATAACATAACTTCTTGGTGGTTTCTGAAAACCTGCGACGCCTTACTACGTGCTATCTGAGACTAAAACATTCCTTGTGGGTCATTCACGTGACCCAATATTATTTAAACCCTTTCATACCCAAGTTTTATTGGTCTGATTTAAGTAATTTTAAACAATTAATTAGAATTTCGAATTTTTTCTTTTGTTTGTAGTGTTTAAAAAAATTAAACATATTATTTTTAGAATTTTGGGAAATCTTGTCTTTTAAATAAAAGCTTCATTTTAAGTCAAAATTTGAATTTGAAATACATTCATACAACAAGCTTTTTCTGCATTTTTTTTGCATTTTTTTATCTAAAAAAATAGCAATAAAAGAGATTTATTAAATTTTGGGGACAAAACTTTTTTTTCCATTTCCCCTTTTAAAGCTGTATGATTTGTTTTTTTCAATTATTTTAAAAAATTCATTTTTTGTCCGTTTGGGGAGGGGGAATAAAAACAAAATAATATTGAAAAAATTTGAATTTAAATGACATTGTAGTCGGGGGCCTAACAAAAACGATTTTGGAAAAAGTATAGGTTGTGGGGGGGGGGGGGGGGGGGGGAATCAGTAAAGGGTCTGTTTGAAAGTTACAGCTGTCGATGTTAGATTAAGGGGAATTTTGGTTGTAGATGTTCAAAGTTTAGGTCTGTTAGTTGGTACTTTAGCGCCAATTATCGCCAGAGGCGACAACATTTGCGAATTTGCAGCTTTCAAAGGCCAAAAAAAGTTTTAAAATAGAAAATTTAGTAATGGTGGTGGTAATAATTAGTTACGCAATCAGAATCGGATTGTCATTCGCCACTGACGACCATCAGGGTTTGGCTTTCAATAACCCAAGACCAGTTGCTGCACTGTACACCACTACCAGGGTAAAAAACACTTTGATGGAACCAGGCCAGGGGACAAAGATGTCGTGGTTATAAGGATCCTTACAGTATGCATTTCTTACCACTTTAAAACCAGGTGTCGCTCCACAAAGGCCTGTATGAGTGTCGCTGAAAGTCTGTCGCTAAAAGAAAAGATATTTTGAGTGTAAAATTGAATACGAGTTAAGGTAGATTCAAAGAGCAAGTGTTTCCCGGGTGATGAATAAAGGGGGCTTTGATCTCTTTTTGCTTTTGCTGGTTTTTTCTGGGTCCCAGGGGGCCTCGCCTCACGCCTCGCCTTCAACATGTTTAGTGAGTGTCTAGACTAAACAGCTACACAGTGTACAAGAAAATAATGTACAGTTCTTATCTAACCAAAGCCACTGGGCCCTGTAGGAAAAAGAAACAAAGCTTTTTGGATAGCATTATAAAAAAAATATTTTACTTTAAAAAATGAAATTATGTCGAAGTGAATGTGATTAATTGGATGAGCGAAGCGAAGACTTCAATTTCACTGACCCCCCCCAAAAAAAATTAGCTCGTTTTTTTTTTTTTTTTTTTTTGGTTTTTGATTTTTTTTGTTTGTTTGCTCTCTACCGGGGAAAATGGCATATGCGATTTTGATAAAATTGGGGGGGACCTTCAAATTTTGAATTTAGACCTGCCACGTTTTTGGGTACAATCGAAAAATATTTTTTCATGAATACGACTTTTTCGATTTTTTTTCCCATTTTTAGTACGATATTTTTGTGACATTTGGGCCCTTCTGCCAAACGGGGGGGGTAAAACGTTCATATTTTTTATGGACATTAAGGGTTTTGGTTATGTTTGCTTTTGAAAAAAAAAAGTTGTTAAAGTTTCCCAAAACCCTAGAATAAGTTTTAATATGATTTTTTTTTGGTATATAAAAACAATTAACAAATACCAATAGAAACTGACAACAATCACCTACAATGCTTCAAAGATTGCAAAGTAAAGAATCCCCCAAACTAAAAAATTACAAAAAAACTCATCCATCAAAGCGACTAAAAGAGCGTCGCGTAGCAGCCTAGTTAAACTAAAAAATTTTAATGCTTCTATATTTTGGGGGTTCTTGTTATATTGCTTTAAAAAATAACTAGTCTGCTAATTTTTTACCGCAAAGATTAAAAAGCATATTTTTGTCAAAGGGGAGGTTCCTTTGTCTCTCCGTGGTCTAAACACTATTTACAAGACAAAAATTGCTCCGCATCAGATCTTTGTTGCACACTCCCGGGTCTAGAACCTTATTTCAAAACAAACTTGCCCCGCATATAGACTTTGTTCACACTCCGTGGTCTAGGACACTTATTTACAAGACAAACATTGCTCCGCATACAGATCTTTGTTGCACACTCCCGTGGTCTAGAACACTTATTTACAAGACAAACATTGCTCCGCATCGCGCATACAGATCTTTGTTGCACACTCCCGTGGTCTAGAACACTTATTTACAAGACAAACATTGCTCCGCATACAGATCTTTGTTGCACACTCTTGTGGGCTAGAAATTAGAGATATTTAGATGTATTACAAAAATTACAAAATAGAGGGATGAGAGTGATTTTGAGATGAAATAAATATAGCAGAATATCAGATATGCTTAATGTATTAAATTTCTTAACTGTCAGACAGAGAAATGACCTAAGCGTACTCTTGTTTATATTTAAAATTACCAAAGGGAATATGCCCACATATCTAAATAATATGATGGAATACTCAAGTAGCAACCATAGTCACACCGTGGAAAATAGTACTAGCATTATTGTGGACAGAGTAAATAAATCATCAACTCAAAATCATGTTTTTTTAATTCTGGGGACCGATCATATAATAAATTAGATTCAGTGATAAAACAGGAACAACGTATAGCATTTTTTAAAGTTTGAATGTTTTAAATTTGTTAAAGCTCAATTTTACATATGATGGACATAATGATTGTAATATCACTTGTATATTTGTTTGTAACTATTGAATAATTTTCTTGTATGTATTTTGTAACTTTATTTAACGAACGAACGACGTGTGATCGAGTGATTAAGTGATTAAGTGATTGAGTGTTGGAGTGAGTGAGCGAGTGAGTGAGTGAGTGAGTGATACAGTTCAAGAATAATATAAAACGAATTTTTGGTCATCTCATGGATTGTAAGATATGATGGAAAGACTTTAATGTTGTGCACCCATCGATTGATTGTTTTTGCATTACAACAGGTAAAATTTGTGTAAAACGACTTTGCAAATGAAAATCTATCTGGTTATCTGGCATTATACGCGTTAAAGATTAATTCACCAATGTAAAATTAAACTATCACATTTTTTTAAGTAACCTTCATACTAAAAAAATTGTTCTCCACAAACAATATATGGTTTTATGTTATCAATAAACCTATTTTGAATTGCCTCTGACATAACTCAATGCGTTATTATTTTATTTTTGATCTTTGTCCAAACACTTAACAGTCAGTTATGTATGTTGGTGTTATAGAACAAGGTTACATTATCACGTAATTATGTGTGTTTAATGGTGCACTCTCGGAATCACTTAATTCAAAGTGGAAATAATATGCTAACCAGTTCCACGTGCAAATATCCGCTTATACACAGTTCACATTCTATTTGAAAGACGCTCCACCCCCGTGCATGTCACATAGTAATTAATGAACGTTTTATTTCTTAATGCAACTTTGTAAAGATTAACCATGGCTCCTAAATCATATATACGTTTTATTTGACTTTAATAGAGGCAAGAAGAAGGTGACTAAATCACTTGCTACGCTGCTCGGCAGAGAGTTTAAGAGCGCCATCAGAATCCGGGGTGACACTTTAATCTGGACAATCCGCAGCTCGCTCGCAGTGCGCGTCAGCTTTAATCAGGTTACAGTAGAAATGTCTGGAAGTCTAAATGTCACCTACCGTTACCCAACCACAAGATGTTAATTTCGGTTTCAAATTTAATTTCACTAAGCGGTTCTACATACTGAAATAATACGTTTTAATTGTATTGAGTGAAAAATTATTCGCGTTTATTGAGTGAATTAATTCCCTTGAATTGGTCCCCTTATTAAAATATATTTCATAAAGCAGGTTGACTAAATAAAAGCAATCTTTGTTTTAAAAACCCTGCGCCTTCGCGATTCAGCTTGACGAGACACTAACCATGGTCTCGCTGCTAGTTGGCGGTGGCAAGATTAGATTCTTGGGCACGTGTCTCTCAGGCAGTAACTGCGTCCTAACTCGGCAAGTCAAGTATTTACAAGTTATTCCGAACCCCCGACCTCTGTCGTGTGCGCTACTTAATTATACTGGTAGTTCCAAACATAATTTGAAATGGAAATTAACATCACGCAACTGTTACAAATTCCTTTATAATAACAACTTGATAGACCACGTTGTTTATTTGTCATAATGATAGTTGCTTTGTTGCAGTTAGTTGGGGAATTTCAACTATTATGACCTCCGTTACACAACATCAAGCAGCACTAGATCTCAACACCCTGTACTTTCAAGGATTCACGCTGTAGCCTACACTACCAGATGCAGGGTGCGAATTTAAGAGGGGGGATTTCCCCCTCTGGTAATTTCATCCCTGGCTATGTTTTACTGAAAGGTATCCCCGCCGGGGATGGCTAAATCCCCACCTCTGGATTCCCATCTCATCTCATATCATATCAAATGACTTTATCTCGTAAAGTTCATAAATAATATTGCGTCAATTTATACATATTCCTTTCAAAATAATACCTCAGATCGCTTCTAATGCCATCTCGAGGGCAATAATACCCCCTAACATTTTCCTCAGATCGCTTCTATCTCGAGGGCAATAATAACCCCCCAAAAAATTTGCCTCCGGCGGCTGGGGGCTATCAGCCCACGCAGATACTATTCTTGGCCATCCCCCCTCCCCCCTCTGCCAAGCCATCAATTCGCACCCTGCAGATACGTAACACAACACTCTAATAAAACACTTTCACTTTTGTCCACGTAGAGTTTCAACCATAAATAAAATTATCAATACGTTTTACTATGTTTTCTCCTTGTGTTGCTGTGAAGAATATCATAAAACATAGTGTTGTTGCGCTTCATTTCTCAAGAATTGTTTAGGTATCTCGAGAAAGTTTGTGATAATGTATTCTCAGTAAGAGAAATCCGTCTCAATCAGCCTCACCTGAAAAAATTAGGTGTGTCGCCTAAAATGTACCATCCAATCGTTTTTTTTTTTTTTTTTAATAACTTGAATTAATATATCACTGTACAGAACCTTCTGTCGTCAACTAATTTTCACCATAGCAGCTATTGGTTTTATCTATGTGATATGACGCACTTGCAATAATTATAACAATTATTGTTATAGGCCTAATATGGAACACATTAACGTAAATTTAATTTAATTTTTTTTCTTAGAGAGAAGGATCAAGGCAATGTCAACGTTTTCTTTCCACAGAATATATTGCATAAAGAAATCCTAGCATCTAACAAGAAATGTTTTAATCTTTTCAAGAAAATGTGGAAGTGAAAAATAATAATAAATGTTTCTCAATAATAATCTCCATGAATAATTGTTTTCGCCTTCTCTGTTTGACAAGAGTTAGGGTCTGTTTGTTGTCTTCGTCCCCGAGATAGTCACGTTGGAGTCTCGGTTATTAATGCGGGCCATGTGCTAAAACGGAAGGAACGGACGTGACGCAGCCTTATCAGTTGAGAAGAAGAGGAGGAATTACAGTGAGAAGGCGCAAGTAAGTGACTTACGGGGGCTACCCAAGCCTAATGGGGTAATGGCCATGCATAGTTTCATGCTAGAGCATAACTCAACCCTTGTGATTTGTAACCCACTCTTTCGAGGGTAAGATGCTCGCAGATGTGGTTACCTAGACATTTCGAATGTTTATTGAGTAGTTTAAATGCATTGCAGTAATGTGAAATGTGTTCTGTTTTTGTACCCCTATTTCACCAAGTATTTCGAATGACCCGCGTGCAATTGAATTCCCCGTACATCCCATAACTAAATATGAGAAGCGAGACATGTAATGCTGCTAGGCCGCTTCGCAAACGCTTTTTTCAGTCGCGTTGATGGATGAACTTTTTGAATATTTATATCCAATGATAACGTTTTTAAGTGGGATCTCATTACTTTTTCTATAGTTACTTGATATAACTTGTTAATTATACATCTGTAAAGGGCTTATATTAAAACCTTTATTTCTATGAATTTTGACCAACTTTTTCTACTTTATCTTACAAAAGGCACTACATCAACATAATCTTTATGTCAATGCAAAATATGAACGTTGTAGCCCCACCCGTTTGGTCAGAATCGGCCCAAATATAACGAAAATATCGTATTAAAAACCGGGGGGAAAAATCGTAAAAGTACGATTTCTGATAAATATTTTTTTAAATGTTTCTAAAATCGTAACATATATAACTTAAGTGATAATAAACTTTCCCATTAAATTTCATCAAGATCGGAGTAATCGTTTGCCAAATATCAAGAAGATATCTCATTAAAAATCGAAACAAAATCGTAGAAGGACGATAAAAATAAGAAATATTTGATCGATTGTACCAAAAAACGTGACAAGTCTAAGTTCAGAGATTAAGAAGGTCCCCTCAAATTTTCATCAAGATCACATATGCCGTTTGCTCGGTAGAGCGCGAACAAACAGAAAGAAAAACAAAAAAACAACTGATCTAATTTTTTTGTGAGGGTCAGTGAAATTGAAGTCTTCGCTTCGCTCATCCCACAAAGTTCAGGCATCGTGTGGCCAATTATTTTAACTGTGGCCGTGTCCACTTATGCATACCAGCTCCTAATAGCCGTGCCACGTACTGTACGACTCATGATCTAATTGAAAATCAAAACTTGATAAGCATCCAAGCTTGATTGCCTTTTTAAAAATAGGATTTGAATCGATCGAGTTACATGGAAGAGGATTCGAAATTAAAATAGCTATTTATTTTGTAATAAACTGTTATATTTATCGATGTTCTCCGTTTACGTAAGGACGGGATCCCAATTTGCGCAACGCACGGCTTTCGCTTAAAACACCTATGAAAACCATGTCAATGACTACGAAGACAAGACAACGTAAAAGTGTTGGCAATTTTAACTTTCTGTAAAGGGTTATTGTTATATTGGGATGTTTCTTCACTGTCTTTGAAATATACTGCCGTCGCTTTACTACTAGCAATATATATTTTTTCTGTAGAGAAAACGTTTCTGACATGAGCGATATTGTCATCGAAACGTCAACACGTAGGGACCGGCGCACGGTTTAAACTCAATTTCGAGAGGATGTTATGTCTACCCGGATAACTATTTGTCACATTTGCCCTGAAACCATCTCTCAACATTTCGAGGCTTCATTTACCTTCTCATTAGACGAGGGAGCGCAGCGACTGTATTACTATTCAACTCAAGCGAGACTTTGTTCCTGTATGAGTGAGTGAGTGACATCGCTCCAGAACTCCAGAACTGCTGACCAGATTGATTGCGCTGAAATTGTAAACAGTCGTCCGAGACCGGTGTTTAGAGTGCTGTTAACATTTTCAGAAAATCCGTTCCGATTTAAACTCACAAGAAATAAAAATGTGAATTATTTGTACCGTCGATGTCAATTTTTTACATTTCCCGCATATAATTAGTTATCATGTTTGTGGCCACAGCCTAGGCAACAAACAACTTTTGAATACTAGGAAAACTCCAAAGTCGTTGTTAGACGAGTGAGTGAACCATGAGTTGAGTACCCGGTAACATTTGCATTCCTATAGTATTGTTGGATGAGCGAAGCGAAGACTTCAATTTCACTGACCACAAAAAATTAGCTCGTTTTTTTCTGTTTGTTTGCTCTCTACCGGGCAAACGGCATATGCGATCCTGATGAAAATTGGACAGGACCTTTGAAATCTCTGAACTTAGACCTGCCACGTTTTTGGGTACAATCGAAGAAATGTTTCTCATGAATATCGTACTTTCGATTTTTTTCGATTTTTAGTGCGATATTTTCGGGACATTTCGGCCGATTCTGTCTAAACGGGTGGGGCTACAACATTCATATTTTACACGGACATTAAGGTTATGGTGATGTAGTACCTTTTGAAAGAAAAAGTAGAAAATTTAGAGAGATTTTATAGAAATAAAGGTTTTAATATAAGTATTTTGAGGATATAATAACAATTAACAAGTAACAATAGAAACTTGACAACAATCACATACAATGCGTTCAAAAAGCACTTGCAAAAGTAAAGAGATCCCACGCAAACTAAAAACTTACAACAAAGCTCATCCACCAACGCGACTAAAAAAAGCGTTCGCGAAGCGGCCAAGTATTAATTTGTCAATAACATTACGTTATGCTTCCGTGAAAGATTTGAAGCTTCGCGGGTGGGGAGTAAACCCGTTGTCTCTTGTAACTGATTATTCCTAACTAGTTATGAACGAGTAAGTTTCATAGCTGTGTGACTTTGTGTCTCTTTGCCCAGTATTTCACATTGTGACGAGCATTTTTGTTTTTGTTAGCAGTGCGTTTGTGCATGACACAAATTTTTTAAATTCGAACAAAATTCATTATCTCAAACGAATTTCCAGTACACAATAATAAGAATAAGAATAAGAAGTACTTGAAAACCAGGACATTTCTACAGTACTCACTTTATCAAATTAGTGATTGTGAAGACACTAGCAAGAGGAGACAGTAGTTTGGTATTGTAGTGAACACTGTTGTACAACTGTTATTTATACAGCTGTTTGCTACGTGACGTTCCTCGGCAGCTCAAAGTAAGTTTCACTAAATTGTGCTTGCATTTCCCGTATTAGCCAGGAAGCTCGGCGGAGCTTTCAAAGTTACGTCCTGCATAAAGAGAAAGACGCTATCCTGGTTTGGTGGTTTTGTCTTGAAAATGTGATGAAGTTAGAAAAAGTCCGCGGATTTCCATTGACGTCGTTCAAGACAATTACGTTTTCAATTCAGCTCGAGATTGAAAAAACTCAGCGAGACTGAGTTTTCCCGTGGATTTTAATTTCGTGGTTATCACGACAGCTCATGTACACAAAAATATCAATTCACCCATGCATGGTCAGTTTGGATACCCATTACACCGCAGAAATGCGTATTTGTTTGAAAGAAAAGATCGTTTGAAGAGTTTTCAAGAGCCGTGTAGAAATCTGTTTGAAACGGCCAGTCAATAGAAAAAAGAGTCGGAAGAGAATCGGCAAGAGAGTAGTGGGTGCAGCGCCGCTCATTTGATCAAAATATTCACTGGGGCGCAAACCATTATTGCGGATTTATCTTGTGCGGCGCGGGCGCATTTGCCATGCAAATAGCACGACGTTTTTACACTACTTCCTGCCGGCTAAGCTGGTCTTGTTTCAATTAAGGCCTCAATCAGGGATCAAAAGAAGGGAACGATAAAATAAATGACGGTTTACGGTACAGTATGCGCCATAATCTGAGAATGTTAACATAGAATAGAATAGAATATTTATTTGGGTTCAATTTTTACATTTTGATGACAATAATTTTATATTGTATTACCCTTTTTGTGGCCAGACTTAGGGGTTTTGCCTATATATTATTAGTAAGAACATAAGAATAAATGAAGAGAAAATAATGTTTATTTTAAACTTTTGATTAAACTTAACTTAGTTCTAGAGAGGTAATGTTTTTAGTTTTTAGTTTAAGCTATAGTATTGTTCTTTAATCTAGAAAATCTGTGAGTCTCTTTTTGAAAATATTTGTAGAGTTTGATGTCTTAATTGTTTCTGGAAGCTTATTGTATATTTGAAGTTTTATGTATTTTGAGTTTAATTGTCCCTTTTTGTTTTATAGTGATTTTGTTCCAGTTCGGTGTTTAGTCGAGTCATGTGTTGGTGTGTTTGGTTTCGTGTTTGGATGGTGTGTATATTTTTCCTAATGTGAAGTGCTGCTTTGTATATGTTTAAACTGTTTAGGGAGAGTATTTTTAATTCGGTGAAGATGGGTTTACATGGTGTTCTTGGATTTGCTTTTACTATCGTTCGTACTGCTCTCTTTTGGATTATGAAAATTTGTTGTGATAATGGTGAGGTACCCCATAGGGTTATTCCGTAACTGAGATGAGATTTGAAATATGAGTTGTAGACTATTTTTATATACTATATTTCTATAGTAAGGTCACGTGACCGCAGTGTTTTCTCCAGTGTTAAGCGCGCGACTCTGATTCGGGAGGTCGAGATCGGCAATCCTGACTGAAGGTTATTCCAAGGTTTTCCTCAGTCATTAATGCAAATGAAAGGGATTGAGTCCTCTTTAACAGCCCTCGGACATCCCTTCACAGTTGCCCTGTTCGCAACATACAGAGTTAGACCTAAGATGGCTTTTAGTTTATTCCTAAATTAAGGAGTTTTAAAAGTTCATATTTTAAATAAGATATGATTGTGTCTTACCCTCGATATACTGTGGTTCTTGATTGAGAGTTGATAATCGATCGCATATTTTTTAATGAGTTGCCCTATGTATGGCGTTGATTGATTGATTGATTTCATATATAGGCTTTAGGTCACATATTATATTTTATAAGACGGTGCTAACCAAGACGAGCCTATATGAAAATTGAAAATACAAAACCATAGTAATTCGTATAGTGGCAGCAGTAAGATTATGACATCACAAATGCATACATAAAAGAAAGTAGTGGAACAGGTGTTTAATATTTAGAAAAGTATTTTGGACTTCACACGGTTCTTTCATAGAATATTTTTCTTCAGAATGCTATAGACCCTTACTTTTGGTCAGAATCGCTGTGCAATGGAAGTTGACAAATCAGGCAGTAGAGTTTCATATTCGTTTCACATATCATGACAGTTGGGTAACACTTCGAAAATGGGGTTATTACCCTCAAACATCTATGGCATATTACTTCACTTAAAGTATCGTTTAAAAGTTATATCTTTTAACTGTGGTTGAAAATTAATTTTTTAAGCTTTTTGATCCCGAAATTTGCGAGAGATTGCGTTTTGGGGAATTTATTAATTTGCTGTAGACTGCTTCTCTTTGTTTCACCACAAAGATACTAGAGCCAACCAATCTAAAAAAGACATATATAACAACTTACTTTGAAACTGTGCAAAAATATGATTTCCGAAATCACTCCCCCTCTTAATAATCAGCATATATTGAAACCGCACTAGCCCAAAATACAAAAACAAAACAACAGATTTAGAGAAAAGGCTGACGAGTACGTCGATATAGTAGCTAATATTTTTTGTACCAAAATCCTCCAAGGTCACGGACATAAATATTGTCCCCATGGTATTACTTATGGAAGATTTTTGCCGATGGGACCTAGCTCGAAAATAATCAAGTTTGACAATTGTTTTACTTGGTACGCCCAATAATTTTTCTGTTAACATTTAAATTTATAACTCTATTTAGCTCGAATGAAATATATTTTTTGAGTAGAACGTGTGAATACCCCTTTAAGAGTGAGACGTCAGCTGGAAAAAAATCTTTCAAATGCGAACTTCTGCCTACTCTGCAAGTTGCTAAGGGGGTTTGTAATTTTAATTGTTTAACACTCATTACTTAGTGTTTGTAAGTTATTTGGTATTACAAATTATTTTAATTAACATGCAAGTATACGCTTGAAGTCAGTGTTGTTAAAACCCAAGTTCATTTGTTCTAACACGTTGCTACTATGCCCGGCCCCGCGCCCGGTTTACAACCTAACAATTAATAAATTTCATTTTAATTCTATTTTTTGGGTGGTGGGATTGTAAAGCTGCTAGTTCACGCGGCGTACACGGGTAGCTGGGTGCCTAGAACGAGGGGGGGGGGGGTATGCCAGGTGCCAGCTGTGTGTGGAGTCGCATGATTTACACCCAGGCTTGATTAACATTTGATGATTCCATCCCCTGCCCCCCTTATCTAGCGCGGCGCCGGGAAATTATTGAAGACTAACTTTGAATTATAATACAAGGGTTTTATCTTTCGTAAGACATATGGGAAATACAAAACATTATGTATAAACGCAATAAATTTTATGAATACACAATTGCCATATTTACGGCGTATTCAGCTTTTCATTTGCTCTTTTATATTTGAATGAAACTTTCACACATGCTGATCTGATTAGAATATCTTGCACTTTGGCTTATGTAATTATACAACTGGCAGTTTACAATGCTGTATAATCTTCCTGACCACTCAGTTCAAACTTAAAAAGTTATTTCAGTAGTATTTTAAATCTTTGCTAGTGCATCCCTACCAACACACAAATAATTAAAATCAAGGAAACAATGCAAGGGAAAACAAAATCATATAAACACATTTTTTGTGTAACTATCATTATACATTATATGGATGTAAAAAAATAAGTAATGTTCAGTCATTTATATTAAAATAGTATTTTACTATTATTATTAATTATTATTATTATTATTATTATTATTATTATTATTATTATTATTATTATTATTATTATAATAATTATTATTATTATTATTATTATTATTATTATTACATGATAAAAATGAATTTATATTAGAGTTACAAAATGTTTTAAATAACAACCTAAACGAAAATAGTTGGATTATAGGAGATGTAAACATAAACACTCTTGATAGTTGTAATAAGACTGTGCAAAGTTATGAAAATTTGCTTGCAGCAAATGGCTTTTTGAGATGTATTAACCGACCTACAAGGGAAGCATTTTGTTTAGATAATCTGGCTAGTAGTTGTATTGACCATTCATACGTAAGAACCAAATCTAAGCTTGATATTAAATCGGCGGTTTTCACAACTAAAGTATCAGATCACTACATGATACTTGTGTCGGTAGGATTTAATATTGGATGTGTGATGGACATAAAGGAAATTAAAACGGGTATGAATGAAAGAATACTATCTTGCAATTTAAAATCTGTTAATTGGCATCGCCTGTTAGAAATTGATGATTGTTCAGTACTTTATGATGCGTTGTGCAAGGAATTTGAAACATGTTATAATAAGTCACGGTTTACAAAACAAACTAAAAAGAAGAGGGTACAGTGGCAATGGATTACAGACAACTTGATTCAGCTGACTAGACAAAGAGACCGTCTTTTTAGACGTTGTAAAGATTGTAGTGGGTTGCACCCATCGAAGGAAACTTATAGAAAAGAATATGTAGATTTCAGAAATTATGTAAACAAGCAGATATTAGCTGCAAAACAAAGTTATATTCGTGATTCCATAAACAACAGTAACGGTATAAAAGAAGTGTGGCAAACTATTAATCAAATAACGGGACGGAAAACAAAAGATTCAGTCGACGCTGTTATCAACAAGTATTTAGCTAAATCGCACACCCATGAGACCATCGCAAACAGGTTCGCAGACAGTTTCAATGATGAAGTGGCTTCAATTCGTCATGTATGTGGTGTGACTTGTTCACATCACATTGTAGCGGAAGCTGCCACGCAGTCGTTGTGGCTGCCTCCTGTAAACGTACATATAGTGACACGAATTATTGCAGATATCAATGTAAATAAACAGCCAGGTTTCGACGGGATCAGAGCGGTGGACGTAAAGAACTTATGTAACGAACTAAGCCCCGTTATAACACATTTAATAAATCTATCGATAAGAGACGGTTGCGTACCAGAAAAAATGAAGATATCTGTCGTGAGACCTGTATACAAAAAAGGAGATCATACATCGTTTGCAAATTACCGCCCTATAGCACTGCTATCTGTTATAGAAAAAATAATGGAGCGTTACATATCAGATTGTTTAACTAGTTACCTATTTAAATTTGGAATAATAAGTGAAGTTCAGCATGGATTTCAAAAAGGGAAATGTACCCAGGATTTGTTACTAAAATTTTCTGATTTAATTAATAACAACTTAAATAACAATTTGCATATAGTTGCAACTTTTGTCGACTTCTCCAAAGCATTTGACACTATAAATCATAGTAAACTTTTGGAATGCTTAGAGGTCATTGGCATACAAGGTACAGTTATAAATTGGTTCCGCAGTTACCTAGAAAATAGAACGTATATGGTAAAAATAGGGAACACTTATAGTAAAACAAAAAATGTCATTACTGGTGTACCACAAGGATCCATATTAGGACCGCAATTTTATATTATATACGTGAACGTCATTAATAAATATCTAGTTAAGTGTTTACTAATGATGTATGCTGACGACCTTGTATTACTAGCAATACATAGGAACTTAAGCGTCGCAACACAAAATATGAACACTGATTTTAGGAATCTACAGTGCTGGACTCATGATCGGGAACTAGTAATCAACGTTGAAAAAACAAAATTGTTCACATATGCATGCCTTTAAATTCAAATAGAAATGATGACGTTCAATTAATATTTCATGAGGCAAAGTGTATACATAATTTGAACTACAGTACCGACACCGTCTGTGAATGCGTACAACAAATTGAATCTGTGGCATACCATATGTATTTGGTGTATTCATTGATCGTGAGTTTTCGTGGAAGCCACACGTGGACTACATTTGTTCGAACCTCCGCTCGTGTGCATATCAATTGTATAAACTAAAAACCTGTATTGTCTGATGATATGCTAAGATTTGTTTATATTGCATTAGCTGAATCTATTATGTCGTATGCGTTGCTCTCATGGGGAAGCGCGTCTTTTCATATAATAAACACGATGAATCAAATTCAAAATTCCTTTTTTTTAAAATAGTTTGCCCTAAAAGTATTAGCAATAGCATCAAAGAAAAAGATGACGTTTTTGTGAATTGCTCTATACTGCCGTTAAAAGCCATGTTTAATTATCGGTTGGTTTTAAAGTATTATTTTAATAATGAACATAAAAAAACATATTTACATAATAAGGGAACGAGACTTGTTAGTAAAGGAAAATTTGTTGTTCCAATGCCCGAAAACAAACATGGTGAGCGTTGTTTACATTATCTTATACCTAAAGTTTTTAATTCATTGCCGGCTGAAATATTATCATTGGACAAAATTTCATTAATAAAGAATAGAGTAAAATCGCACTACCTGAACAACCTTCCTTCATGCTCAATTTAAGTCATTTTCAGTCCTTTTTTCTAGATATTTATGTTGTTGAAAACGAATCTGTGTGGTAGGTAAAGATATAATTAATTTATAATTAGTAATTCCTGTAAAATCTATTTTTGTATGTTTTTGTAAAGGGTTGTATAGTATTTGTTTTGTAGTTGATTACCTATGTAAGCACCGTATATTTATTTAATAGTTTGAATGTTTTTGATTTTGATTTTATTGTATTAAGCCTTAGGCTACGAATGAGATGTGTTAACATTAATAATTATGTGACCCACTGATGAGCCATTTGGCTTAGGGAGGAAATGTATGTAAATATTGTTCCAAATTAGTTTCTTGCTTCAAAGTGTCGAGTCAGTGTTCGGACCGAGAGGTCGTGTATTCAAAGTGCTCCGTGTACACCGTCTATAGATTGTGTTGCACAGATGAGTGAACCACACAGAATAGTGCTTCGATACTGTGAGTGTTATTATTCTTACCTGTACATACATTCATTCATTTAATTATTTTCATATAATTTGTCACACGCTTAGTGTAAAGAACTGCATCATACAGCCACGCTACAGCGTTGAGACAGAGTCCCATTGTGATCCAATGCAACTATTGCATAGTGCATATTATTAGTACTAGATTTACTTAGTCTCACCCACCATAATGTAGGATTGTCAATTGACCTTATCATCGAAGTTACTTTCGATATCAAACAAGTGCATTGCGCCTCATCATGCTCAACGCGTACTCCCAAACTTGAACTCGAAAACGTAGCCACAACATCAGTGTCGTCACCGCCGAGATGCAAAGGCCTACTAACCATTCTAAAAACATTAAACCAAGTATAGGGGTACAGGGTGTATTACCAACCCCTTACACATCGATTATGTCAAATCAGATTGATGTAGACAATGCTCCTAGTACATCCAGGGAAAATGCGATTTCATACCCATCAGAACCAAATAACCACCGATCAGTACCACTCCCTCCAGACCAGTGGACCACACTCCCACTGAAGGGTAAACGGACTACTACGCGCTTTAGTACAACAGAAGATGTTGATACGCTAGCAAAACGCTTCAAATTAAAGCAACAGGGCTCTACCACCTCTACAATATCTGCAGATGCGAGCCTCAAGATCGCAGCAAACCCGCTTACTCTTTCCAATAGATTTGCGCCTCTTCGACCAGCCAACAATGTTGGAAAACGTACCGAATACCACACTGATGATGAACGTGACGATTCAAACCCTGAACTCATGGACGATGGCGAAGGAGCGGGTGGTCCCATTGACCAACGCTCGATTTCGTCGTCAGGTAGCTCGTCGAATCACTCGCGCAAATGTTCTGCCACACCTGGCACCACGAAATCCACTCGCCCTCAACGCACACCTGCATCAACCTCCACCAGATCACCTCCCATTACTGTCTATGGTTTTCCTACCTACAACCACCTACTCACACTCCTCAGAAGCGCCACAACAGGCAATTTTACAATATCATCCTCCACCGACACCTTTAAGGTAAGAGCTGACTCTCGAGCCACTTACGATCAAATAGTCAGACACTTCCTCAAAGAGGAGATCATGTTTCA
Source organism: Sweltsa coloradensis (assembly GCA_024449915.1). Lineage (NCBI taxonomy): Eukaryota > Metazoa > Arthropoda > Insecta > Plecoptera > Chloroperlidae > Sweltsa > Sweltsa coloradensis. The sequence continues at coordinate 2,829 of JAMZAV010000497.1, read as the reverse complement.
CACCTTCCCCACCGACGAACTTCGACAAAAGAAGACTGTCCTCCGTGGCCTCTCGGCAACGGTCCCAGCTGAAGAAATCTACGCCGACCTCAAGAACCAGGGAGTCAATGTCCAAGCTGTCCGCCAGCTCCTCCACAGGGAGTCATCCGGTTCCCAGCGACCGATGCCTCTGTTTGTTATTACCACACCCCTTGCCGAACAAGATCACCCTATCCACCTCATCGAAAAGGTATGTTACCACAAGGTGACGATAGAGCGTTACCGGGGCCCAAGGGACCACGGCAGTGCTTTCATTGTCAGCAGTTTGGCCACTCTGTCCGTCTTTTGTAATCTGTCGCCAGTGTGCTTCAAATGCGCCCGTTCTCGTCCGTCGAAGGAATGTATAAAATCACCAGATGTTCCAGGCACATGCATTAACTGCGATCAGAACCATCCCGCATCATATAGGCGATGCCCATCATATCTCAAAGCACTTGATGCACAACCCTCTCGTGCAATCTCGCAAGACCGTAGAAACAACAAGAAATCTCCGATTCCGAGCCAGCAGACACAAACTTTCGCTCAAGTCTCACCGCATGACTCGTACGCGAATATACTTAATAATCGACCAGTACTTCAACCGGTACTCCAACCTCCGCAGACCCATCCTCCGACTCCGAGGAACACAACTTTGCATAGCCCTAACGAGCCATCTACCTCATCTCAAGTATGGTCCATAATATCAACCTTTGCTGCTAGCCTTACGTCCTTATCCACAGATCCAATTATAGCCACACTGGCAGTTTTTCTCCAAGCCATGTGTTCTGTCAATATCCGCCCATAAACCATTACGAACACTCGCCTAGAACGCAAACAGTAGAATAAGAAACAAAATACCAGAACTACTTCTTCTTCTTACCTAATCAAATCACTATATATCTATTGACCTTACCATATTGAATGAAACGCACCTCCTTCTATCACACCGCTGGCATGTCCCAGGGGGCACTGCAATTATCATATGTCATCTACATCTTGATACTCTCAAGACTTCTTGCACCGCTCACTGCGATTGCAGCAACCTCCATCTCAACTGCCTCTGCTACAGGTGTCCTCCGTGTTGTTGCTGCCTTCTCTCCGCCAAGGAAAACTTTCGACTATCAACCCAAGACCAAAACATTATATTTTCTAACAATATACCAACAGTCATTGTACATGGCATTGTACTTTCATCAGAACAGAATGTCTGTCAACTCTACATTCTTAATGCCTCACAACCCACTCTGTCAACATGACAAAACGCGTTTTTTCTCCCCTGGTTATACAATCATACTACATTTGAGGGTTTTAGACCCGGTATTGTATATTTAAGCAAGAACATATGTTCGTTCATTGCATAATTCTAAGTCTAAGTCTAAGTCAATAAATTAAAAAAAAATATATTATTATTATTATGATGATTATTATGATGATGATTATTATTATTATTATTATTATTATGTTTATTATATTATTATTATTATTTTTATTTTTATTATCATTATTATTATTATTATTATTATTGATTCATAGTAATTGTCGTAAAAGTTTGCCCCGACTGGGGTTCGAACCCAGAACCTCCGGCTTAACGTGCCATAGCTCTGCCACTTGAGCTACTTGGAAACGTTTGGAATCATTAAAATTAGATATGTTGTTATTTTAGGAACATTTGAAGAAATATTTCTCATAGAAATCGTACTTTTACGATTTTTTTCTATTTTTATTACGACATTTCCGTGATGTTTGGGCCGATTCTGACCAAACGGGTGGGGCTACAACGTTCATATTTTACATGTACATTAAGATAATGGTGATATAGTGGCTTTTGAAAGAAAGAAAATTGGAAAAGTTGACCAAATTTCATGGCAATAGGCCTAAAGATTTTAATAAGCCTTTAAAAGATATATAACTAACAAGTAATATCAAGTAACTATAGAAACTTGACAACAACCAACTACAAAGCTTACAAGAAGCAAGTCTTTGGGCCACGTACGAGATATTTTGCATTCGATTGTTTCCCACGCATACTAAAAACTTACAAAAATGTCAACCATCAACGCGACTGTAAATAACGTTAGGTAAATCCTATTAAAATTAATTGACTATTGTATAGCTAAATAACTAGCATTAATGTGCATCTAGTTACGTCATCGTATTACATGAGAATCTGTTACCAACGTCATCGACTCTTTGGATGAGCGAAGCGAAGACTTCAATTTCACTGATGCCAAAAAAATAGCTCGGGTGTTGTTTTTTTTTTTTTTTTTTTTTTTCGTTTTTTTTCCTGTCTGTTTGCGCTCTACCGGGCAAACGGCATATGCGATCTTGATAAAAAAAATTAGAAGGGACCTTTGAAATCTCTGAACTTAGATCTGCCACGTTTTTGGGTATAATCGAAGAAATATTTCTCATGAATATCGTACTTTTACAAAAAAAATTTTTTTTTTTTTTTTTAATGCCATATTTTCGTGATATTTGGTCCGATTCTGACCAAACAGGTGGGGATACAATGTTCATATTTCACATGGACATTAAGGTAATGGTAAATTATTGCTTTTCGAAAGAAAATTTTGAAAAAATTAGCCAGAATCCATATCAACAAAGTTTTTCTTCTTTAGGCGTATAATAATTAACAAGTAACTATAGACACTTTATAAAAATATCATATTTTAACAAAAATGATTTTGCAATCGGACTTGAAAAAATAAGAGATCCTACGCATACTGAAAACTTACAAAAAAGCTCATCCATCAACGCGACTATAAAAAGCGTTCGCAAAGCAGCCTAGGTAAATTCAAAGAAGCAGACTCC